>VZSE01002428.1:1610-34054 GCA_013398275.1 Promerops cafer | reverse complement strand
AAGCTCATCCAGTTCCACCCCCGCCATAGTCAGGGACACCTTTCACTAGCCCAGGGTGCTCCAAGCCCTGTCCAATCTGGCCTTGGACACTTCCAGGGATCCAGGGGCAGCCACAGCTGCTCTGGGCACCCTGTGCCAGGGCTTCATCACCCTCACAGGGAACAATTCCTTCCCAATATCCCATCTATCCCTGCCCTCTGGCAGTGGGAGCCATTCCCCCTTGTCCTGTCTCTCCATCCCTTGTCCCCAGTCCCTCTCCAGCTCTCCTGGAGCCCCTTTAGGTCCTGCCAGGGGCTCTGAGGTGTCCCTGGAGCCTTCTCTTCTCCAGGTGAGCACCCCCAGCTCTCCCAGCCTGGCTCCAGAGCAGAGGGGCTCCAGCCCTTGGAGCATCTCTGTGGCCTCCTCTGGGCTGGCTCCAGCAGCTCCAGCTCCTTCCTGAGCTGGGCCCCAGAGCTGGAAGCAGCTCTGCAGGTGGGGCCTCACCTGATGGGGCAGAGGGGCAGAATCCCTGTTGCAGACTCCCTGCCATTTGCAACAGTCCTGGGCACCTCTTGCAGCAGGTGCTGTTATTTCTAATCCACAGCCATGGGGTGATAAAAGGGACAGGGAGCTTTTTCCAGATGTGCTTGCTCACCTGGAACAAGCTGCCAAGCCCTGTTCCTGTGTTACAGCCATTTAACAGAGGCAAGCACCACGCTGGCAGTGGCCACCCCTTGGACCCCCCTGAGTACAGAGCGAGATGGAGGATCCAGAGGGAGCACAGAGCAGGTCAGGAGGCTTCCCCTGCAGGGAAAGCTCCTCCTGGTGCTGCTCAGGAATTTGGGCAAGCCCAAACCAGCCACTTACAGCTCCCACAGGAGCAGAGAGGAGGTGACTGCCTTTACCTGGCACCTGAAGGGCACTGAGGGAGGCAAAGAGCTGTGGCCAAGCCCGTAAGGAATGAGCTGTTCTCCAAGCCCCAATGGCCTGAGACTCAGATCCACACCTCACTTCTCATGCATCACCTACCAGTGACATCATAAAAGCAGCCTGGGCTTCAAGGACTAAAAAGAAACAAGCTTTAAAGAACTAGGATTGGAGACTGGAAAGTTGAAAAATATTTATATGTAACTGTTTCTTTTGCCTTTTCTGCAGCACAGAGTTAGGTCAGCGATTGGACTCCATCTCTTAAGGGTCTTTTCCAACGTAAATGATTCTACATCCCTCCACTCCCTCCTTCCTCTCTAGCCCTTGTGAAGTCCTGCTGAGCTCCCAGTGCCAGGGGACGACACAGCACAAGTCTGGGGCCATGGAAAAGAACAAGCCCAATGTTACACCCTTGCTCAGGAAGAGAGAAGTTGGAATCCTGCACCGTTCATGAGAGCTGAGGAACCCAAGTCTCCCAAAACCAGCTTTCAAAACAGGGTCCCTCCACGTGCTGGCAATCCAGGGAAGTGTAACAGAGGGTGGAAGAGTCCAGCAAGGTGTTTTCACCCAGATATGGACATGCTGGTCACACCAGCCTCCTCTTGACCGTGGAAAACAACAGCCATGGAGTCTGTGCAGCACAGCCCTCATCCCAGGGCAGGGAGAGAGGCAGGAGGAGCAGCAGCTGCATGAGGGGACCCTGCCACCAAACTGGGGAGGAAAAAAGCATTTCCCTTCCCAGCAGGCACTGGCAGCCTGTCTGGAAGGCCAGGGCTCTTTAGGGAAGGCAGAGGACACAGCCTCAGGTGTCTGGAAGTGGCAGCTCTGCCTCCAGGCAGCTGGAGGGGTGGAGCTGAGCTCCATGCAATCCCACAGCATTCCCCTAATGAGGCTCTAACTCCACGGGAGCAGAGAGCAGAGCCACCCAGCTGCTCCCCTGCACCAGGATTTCAGCACAAGGGCTTCGAGCTGGGGCTCTGCTGGTTTCACTAAGGATGGACATGGCAACACCAGGGAACATGGATGTGGAAGAGCTGCCCAAATTCCACACGGGCTGGTGTAGCCACGCAGCACAGTTCCAGTGAGGACAGGTGTCTCCCTGTGTACAAGTTAAAGCCAGAATTAAGGAGCTGGTGCATCCCAGAATTCTAGTGACTTCTAAAATGAGGAGCACTCCAAAGCTGGGCTTTATCCAGCACTCACTTGACTGAGTGTCCCAGAGCTGAGAGCACCTGATTATTTTCCATCACTGTTATTTTTAACAGCTTCCAAATATTCTCGCAGTGAACTCCAGGGAACTGGGATAAGAAGTTGCTTCATCTCAACCCCTCTCCAATCTGCTCCTATAAAGTTTCCAAACAAAAGGGGGAAGGAGCCTGCAGGTACAAATTCAAACCTCGGTGCTGGCGTGTCCATAACTCCCATGTCAAGCCTATTCCTGATGCTCTTCCCCTTCCCCCAGCCCAGGAAGGAACAGGTGTGAGCTGCAGGGATGGGGCACCTGATGGGGTTTGCAGGCACAATTAGGAAGCAGAGGAAAAGAGCTGCCAGACAAGTCAGAGCCATGGTCATCTAGTCTGTTTTTTTTGTGCCCGGCAGGAACCAGGACCAGATGCTTCAGAGGAAGGTGTGAAATCCTCTTAATGGACAATTATGGAATAATCTCCCTTCAAGTAAGTTTTTTTCCAGCACATAAAGGTCCAGCTGATGACCAAAGAATGAATTTACAGGTTCTGAACAGTGTTTATCCCACCTAACAAGAATAAGGACATATTTAACCCTATTTTAAAGGTTATTGCTAAGCTGGTGCACTCCACACGTGCTGGCAAAGTGGCTCTGACACGGCTGCTAAATTGGTTTAAAATTTGCTGCTTTAATTTCACCAGCAGCTCCTTTGCTCTCATAGCAAGAGGTGGGTGGAAAAAAAAAAAAAAAGAGCATAGTGAAGTTCTGCTGGATGAGATGCAGGGATGAAAAGGGCAAGCACTGCTCAGGATTTCTGAGCAGCAAAGAGACAGCTCAGCCCCCTCCATGGCTGGGATGGAGAAGGAGGCTCCTCCAGGCTACACAGGAGGGCAGGGAACTGGGAATTACAATACAGATCTCTCTTTTACTGTGTAGGAAGACTTGCTGGTGATCTCCAAGAGCTTCTGCTTCGCTCTGCGCTCCGACTCGCGAGCCTCCTGCAGGTCCTGCTTGAGCTGATCAGCCTCCTTTGCCCTGCAAAGACAAACAGCAAATATCAGACTGGAGCCAGGAGGAACGAGAGGATGGAGAAGCAGGATCACAGTGTGGAGTAGGCAAGAGATGGAGAAGGGCTGAGTTCATCTGAGCAGAAGGGCTGACACCCAGCAGGCTCTCACACAGAGAGGAGTAATCAGCTGGAAGGAAACAAGACTGATCTTTTACTTGCTCACTGCCACATTCACCGTGGGACCTGGGCTCAGGTATCAGGAGGGTGGAAACACCAGTTTTAACAAGGAGCAAAGTCTCTCTTCAAGGCTAACCTGGAACAGAACTCACGTCTGGAAAGGAGAACTGAACAACTGAGAGGTAAGTAGAGGAGTAAGGAGAGAATAGGGAATGTAGATCTACCATCCAGAGGAAGAACAACCCCCAGGTGTTATGAACGTTGTTAAATACTTTGGGGAATGCAGGGGAGGGTTGCAGAAAGCACCCAAAAGGAGAGCCAGCTTTGGGAGAGGGGAATCAGCTGGGCTAAAGGGCCACTTGCTGTTGGACACACGTGGGGAACTGAGGGAGGAGAACTCAGAGGGCTAACTTGAAGGGGGTGGGAAGCAAAGCAGGAGCAGCTGCAAGGTTGTACCCTCTGACCTCCTCTCCGACTCCTCGGCCATTTTCAGTGCCAACATCTCTGCTTCCAGCACCTTCTGCTCCATCAGCCGCTTCTCCTCCTCGGTCCGGATGGCCGTGGCCTTGATGCGCTGCATCTCCTGCTCGGCCTCGGCCGCCTTCTGAGCCAGGAGCTTGGCCTCCTCCTCCGTGATCTGCGCCTTCTCCGCCAGCAAATCCGCCGTCTCCTCCGACCTCATCTGACAGTTCCGGGACACGGAGCCACTAAGCACAGCCAACGTCTCCCCAAATGAGCCCCCAGCCCCCGGAGCAGCCCCCGAGCTGCTCGCTCCGACACGCTCCATAGAATCCCTCCCTTCCGTGAAAGCCTGCAGCCGTCTGCCACCACGGCTGGGATGTGCCCAGGCTCTGTCCCAAATCATCCTCTCTGTGCTCCTCCCAAGCAGCCCAGCAGGATGAAATAGCTCCATCCAGCCTGCTGCTCACTGGCCCCTGGCAGCAGTTTGGGAGCAGCCTTAGGGCAGTCACAGAGCGCTTCCAAAAACGCTTCTGCCGTGGGAAGAGTGAGGAGCAGCTGCAGTGCTTGGGAAATGGCCTCCCAGGGACCTACCAGAGCCTCGTTGGCCATCGTTGCCTCCTCCTTCAGCTGCATCAGCCTCCTCTCCAGCTCGTCCCTGGTCCTCTCAGCCTCTTCTCTCATTTGCTTCTCTCGTGCCAGGCACTGTCGCTCCATCTGGGAAAAAGGGATTGGGGAAAGCGAGGAGAAAACCACACATGAGGAAGGTTCTCCATGGAAGAGAAAGAGTCACAGGTGAGGTCAGAGCACTGCTGCCTCCTCTCTGCTCAGTGACAATGGGAACGTCCCTGGACTGGGGTGACCTGATCAGAGAACAGAATCATGAGATCACTTAGGTTGGAAAAGGCCTCCAAGACCATCAAGTCCAACTGTTCCCCCAGCACAGCCAAGGCCATCCCTTACCCATGTCCCCAAGTGCCACATCCACACGTTCTTTTAACCCTTCCAGGGATGGTGATTCCATCACTGCCCTGGGCAGCCTGTTTGAAAAGTGGCCTTGAAAAGTGCCAGTCCTGAGACAATTCCCATCCTCTGCTCAGGCTGTCACTCACAGCATGGCCACAGGAGCTGCCTGCAGGTGACAATGTCCCCAGACAGTGCCCTCCTAGGCTGAGTCACAGGGCAGACCAGGACAAGTGGGTCTCAAGATCTCCAGCTTAACTCTCTGGAGCTTCTTACAGCAGGACTGGGCTTAAGGACAGTCTGAGGGCATCTCCCAGACACCACAGCAATGGCAGGAGGCTGAAGGACAAGGATAGCTGCTCCTTTTGATCAGATATCCAGCCCAGCATCCTGGAACCTTCACTTCCATTCGTTCAGAGGGAGGTCACACAGAGTGCAACCACCTCTGGTGATTCCTGGGTAAAATAAACCCTCTCTGTTTGCAGGGAACAGCAATACTTCTCCAGGAGGGGAAGATCCAAGCCACCAGGACCTGCCAGCTCTTCCCAGAAGATGCTGGGAGGGTTGTTGTGCCCAGGGACTGTCTCTTCACTAGCCAAGAGCCCAAGGGAGCCATTGGGCTAATTAACACACTGAGTTTAATCCCTCCAGTCCCACAGGGATGGGGCATTATAAATATCCACGCTGCAGCCAGGACAGGAGACCTGCTGGGTTTAATAAGGGAAGGAAGTGAGACAAGCCACATTTCTCTACTCCTTGGACACCAGCTGTGCTCTGAAAGCAGGACGCCCACTGTTCCAGCCGTTCTGCTTCCTTCTATTAAAGGTTCCCCTCATTAATTATCATTATGATCTGCATCCCGCTCAGGACTTCCATTAACAAGAATTCCTGATCTAACAGAACTATCTGGAACCAGTTAACGACTGTGGATGCTGGGGAGCAGGGCACACAGCACAGTGGCTCGCTCAGGACAGGGCAGCCAGCCCACACGGGAGCCTGACCTTTCCCATGGAGCCCAGGTGCCCTGGATTTGGGAGCTCACGTGAAGCCGTAAGCTGCTGCTCCCTCCCAGAGCCCTCACCTCTTCCAGCAGCCCAAATAAGCACAGGATCTTGGGTGTGGTGTTATCCAAACACATCAAAAACTCACAGATGGTAAAACTTAAAGATTCATGGAATCGTTAAGGTTGGAAAAGCCCTGGAAGCCCAGGCCAAGCATTATCCCAGCACCACTGGGTACACCACAAAACCATATTCTTAAGTGCCACATCCACTTTTGAGCTCTTCCAGGGGTGGTGACTTTACCATTTGCCTGGGCAGCCCATTCCAATGCCTGACCAGCCATCCCTGAGGCTGTCAGCACCTGGACACTGCGCTGCTCCTTCTAAGGACCTTCTGCTCCACTAAGGACATGGCTTAGTGAACATGGTGCTGGAGGGTAGATGGTTGGAGGCCTCAGTGCTTTTCCAACCTCAGTGGTTCTATAGTGCCAACTCCTTACTGACCAGAGGAACCCCTGTGGGAAGCACCAAGTCCCTCTTCCCCAGTGGAGCTTGTAGTGACTCAAGTCCAGATCTCTCCTGCCACTCCACGAGCTACACAAGGGACAACTGCTTCAGGAGGTGCCTGAAGGACAAGTCACATCCCACCTCCAGCCCAGCTGAGCACCTTAATACCACACAAGCACCTTGGGAGGTACATGAAGGACAAGACACATCCCATTTCCAGGCCAGTTGAGCACCTCAGCACCACACAAGCACCTTGGGAGGTGCCCGAAGAACAAGCCTTGTCCCATTTCAAGGCCGGCTGAGCACCTCAGCACCACACAAACACCAAGAGGTGCCTGAAGAACAAGTCATGTCCTACCTTCAGCCCAGCTGAGCACCTCAACACCACCCAAGGATTGAGAGAGGTGCCTGAAGGACAAGCCATGTCCTACCTTCAGCCCAGCTGAGCACCTCAACACCACCCAAGGATTGAGAGAGGTGCCTGAAGGACAAGTCATGTCCTACCTTCAGCCCAGCTGAGCACCTCAACACCACCCAAGGATTGAGAGAGGTGCCTGAAGAACAAGTCATGTCCTACCTTCAGCCCAGCTGAGCACCTCAACACCACCCAAGGACTGAGAGAGGTGCCTGAAGGACAAGCCATGTCCCATTTCCAGGCCAGCTGAGCACCTCAACACCACCCAAGGACTGAGAGAGGTGCCTGAAGGACAAGCCATGTCCCATTTCCAGGCCAGCTGAGCACCTCACCACCACCCAAGGACTGAGAGAGGTGCCTGAAGGACAAGCCATGTCCCATTTCTAGGCCAGCTGAGCACCTCCACCCCACAGAAGCACCTCCGTGGCCACGCTCAGACCCAGTAACACCCAGATCCGTGAGCACAAGCCCCTGCTGCGTGCAGCGACCGCTCTGGCTTCTCCTGCTCCTCTCTAGCAGCTTCCCCTGCCAAAGGGACATTTATATTCCGAGCACCAGCGCTCAGATTAGCTGTGTGGGTTTCAGTGAGTAGAAAAGGTCTACGAGCAGAAAACAATGATTCATACAATTCAATTTGCTGATCTCTGCTCGCGGGCTGCACGCCGCTGCCTCGGCCGCCCGGGCTGACCCGCGGCAGGGCGCGGGGCCGGCGTGGGATCAGCATTGCAGGCGTGCATTCCATCACCCTGCAGTCAGAATGGAGGCAAAGGGCTACGGCAGGGCACGGCTCCCCCCACAGCCCCGGATTTAGGAGCTCTCCCAACACGCGTCTTGCCACGCACTTGTAGGCACCCAGGGCAGCTCTTCGCTCCCGTCCTCTCAGTTTTGTCCCCAAATTGGGGGCTGGACTCAGGCTGTCACCAGCCTGCAGAGCCAAGCTGAGATGACTGGAGAGCTGGGAGCAGGCTACTAAAAAATGTTCAGCTGAACCTTCCCTCAAAGCTGCTTTGATGTCATTCCAGAGACCTGTCCTTCCCAAGCCCATCTGCATTCCTGATTTTGGCTCACTGGTTATGGGACATGTGGCTCACCTGCTTCCTGGCCTTCTCCTCCCTGGCCTGTGCTTTCATCTGCTGCACCTCCAACGAGTCTGCCTTCCTCCTCCTCATGAAGAGGTCGTGGTTCCCAATGCACAGCTGAAGAATCTGTTCCAGTCAGGGGTGAAGAGTGGAGAGAAACAGCTGTATGCGTGATGGCAATGAGGTGGTTTGTATTCTTCACACACAGAAACACTAGAATTGCTTTGATTTGGTGCTTGTTAGTGCTTCCACCCACTGGGCTCCAACCCTGCGAGCTCTCACAGCTGTAGGAGGGGCAGGGAGCCAGGTCCCACACCAAACACCAGCTCCTGGGTATAGCAGCTTTTTGCAGGGACCAATTTTCTGTGCCTCCAGCAAAGCACGGGTGTTGTTTTACACCCACTCTAAAAAGGCAAGAGGCCAAATAATGAAATAAAAATTTCTACATCTCTGCCTGGTTCCCTGGTTCTCAGTGCCCCCTTTGTTTAGGCTCAAGATGAACTTGCACCTTCTTCCCAGTGTATGTTTAAGGCACTGAGATTAAAAAATAAATTAAAAGAAAAAAAGAAAGGAAAACCACTTTCCATTTAGACAAACAGAAGGCTTATCAAAAACTTGCTTGGGCATCTCCAGATACCTTTGCTGAAGGGATTTGAGCCCCAGTGTGGTTCTCTCTCTGGTAAGGACCAGGGAGGTGGCAGTGCTAGAGGAGGGTTAGCACAAGGTGGGCACACAGAGGAGTGAAAAGATTTTTTTGGCAATAAAAGCAGGGTTCTAAATTTGGATTCTGTTCTAAAGGACCAATTTACATGCTCTTCTTCCATTTCATAAAATCACAAGAATCATGGAATGGTTTGGGTTGGAAGAGACCTTAAAGCTCATCCAGTGCCACCCCCTGCCATGGGCAGGGACACCTTCCACTATCCCAGCTTGCTCCAAGCCCCATCCAACCTGGCCTGGAACACTTCCAGGGATCCAGGGGCAGCCACAACCCAGGTCACAAATGACTTCCCTGAAGATTTCAGCACCATGAACCTGATGATGCAGGGAATGAGGAAGCCCCATTTCCTATGGAACACGAAGCACAGCCAACAACCAGGACAGCAAAGGTCCCTGTGCGACCTAACAATGGATCCAAATCCAGAACATCAGCTAAAGGTGGACTCCAACATGGACAGCTCAATGCAGCTCATCCTTGTCCAAGGAGAGTGTCCCCAGAGGGGGAAAAGCCAGGACTCTGGTAAAGGTGCTTCCCAAAACAGGGAAAGCTACGACACAGGGCAGAATGGGAAAGATCCACATGGGAAGAAAGAGGAACTAAGCAAAACTGGGAGCTGTATTTACTATGTGCTTCCACTACTTAGGGCAGCTGAAAGCCAAGAGCTCCAACAGGGAGCACAAAAACAGGGGAGGGGGAGAGGTTCTGTGGAGCAGCTTGTCTTGAGTCTCCCCCTTCCCTCCTGCAGTGAGCAGTAACTGCTACACCCCACCACAACCACACAGCAGCAGCTCCCTCTCTAAGGAAAAGCCCCAAAAGCTGGTTGTCTCACACTCTCTGCAGAACCCACTGCTGCAGGCAGTAAAAAAAGCCTGTCTGTGCACTTACCAGCTTATTCACACGCAGCTTTGATGAATTGAATTTAAAAACATCAATCTTTTTGTCCAATGGCTTAATCGTAAACTGAAAAGGAAAAAATAAAGAGGGAGAGAGTTATCAGAGAGTGGTGCATTTAAGAACAACGAAGCCATAAAATTCTTCCTGAAAGCTCTGCCTCAGAGCAGGTCAGCAGGGTCAGACACACGGCTCAGAGCCGTCCCCGTGGCTCTGAGCCAAGCAAGAGGACTCGCATCAAAAGCAGCCAAGGAGACAAGTGCTCCTGCCACCAGGAAAACATGGGGGCCACAGGAGCTGGTGTCCTCTGCAGAGCCCCCTGCAGAGGTGGGGGTTCAGCTCAGCACCTCCCCAGGCAAGGTGCTGCTCTCCTGGGAGCTGCAGGGAACACAGAAACCACAGCAAGGACTCAGGATGCTTCCGAAGGGAGGAAGAAGCAGCTCCGCTGCCTGATGGGAACCACAGAATCATTAAGGTTGGAAAAGCCCTCCAAGATCCTAAAATTCAAATGTCAACCCAACAGCACCATGTTCACCCTCAAACCATGTCCCCAGGTGCCATATCCACAAGTGTTTTGAACACTTTCCTTGGCAGTCTGGGCCAGGGTTTGACAGTCCTTTAACGAAGAAATTTTCCCTAATATCCAACTTAAACTTTCCCTGGCACAACTTGAGGCTGTTTCATCTCATCCTGTCACTTGTTACCTGGGAGAAGAGCTCGACTCCCACCTGGCTGCACTCTCCTGTCAGGGAGTTAAAAGGGCAGGAGAGCTGTATCAGGAGCACAGCAAGGAGCTGCTGCCCTTCCCACCGACACCTCCACTCACAAGAGCTCCCCAGAAGAATCTTCCACGCATTTTCTTCTCCAGAACCCAGCCGTGTCTTTAAGACTTCCCCACAATAAAGAACTGTTATTCCCTGGCTCTAACTTGTATTTACAGTCCACGTGCCAACCAACCAGCTCTACCCATGGCCTGGCTTCACCCTCTCCAAAGCTCTCCCACAGCAGCTCTCTTGAGAGGCCAGCGGTGGCACAAATCCCTCAAGGGCTTTGGTAATGCAGCCCTTGGATGGAGAGAAGCCTCTGCACTATCAAAAGGGTACTTGAAGAGATGGAGTGCTCTGCAAGATGGCATTTTTTAGGAGACATGCACATATTCCATCACTCCCCCACACGCTACAGAAATAACGGGCTGAGGAGCTGGAGCAGACAGAGTGTGTCCATTAGAGTGGGAGATCTGTCAATACACAGCCCTGCCTGCAAAGGGCCCTGCCCTGGCGCTGCCTCGCTCTGCCAGTTTAAGAGCCAATCTTTTAAGACTTTCACAAAAGCAGACGTGCATGAACATCCCTGATTTGGGCTCCAGCAGGGCTCCCAGCAGTCACTGAGAGCAGCAGCAGGAATGTGCTGGGAGAGGAGTTTCAGCTCTGTGTGAACAGTCAATCTTTGTTAGGAGGGATAACCCCCAGTGTGGTGTCAGCAGAGCTGCTGTTCCCAGCTACTGGCTGTTTGTATCAGGTCAGGACTGCTCGTGGGCACCTGATTACACAGATGGTTGAGCTGATGGAAGGGATCCATCCTTCCCCTGGAGAAAGCTCTGCTACAGTCCTGTGGCAAGGCCTGCTTATGGAGGGGTCAGTGCCTGGATTCTGGGGAGCTCCCACTGCACTGTAACAGGCAGGAGAGCTTTGGAAGTCACTCAGGGCTTTTTGCAGAGTCGTGATGCTCTTTAAGGAGTAAAGCAAGTGGAGACAATTCCAGCACAGATTTACTGCTTATAAAACTTCACAAGACATGTAATAAATGCAGCTGATGAGAAACCTTTAGCTGCTCCCCTGATCAATATCATGTTTAGATTAGAAAACCATTTTTAATTAAGAAGTTAATTATCTTCCCTACCATGAAGGCAGCTGGTTTCTTTGAGCAGCTCTCTCAGACTTAAAATGGAGCTGCTCAGTCCCCCCTCCTCAGCCAATTGCACTTCTGTTCTCAATTAGGTGTGGGGGCCAACAATCCCAAAGACCCATATTTAGACTCTGGATTTAATAAATAACTATCCAACAGCAGGCTTAAATTGCTCAACTTCCTAAAAAGATTCCAGCTGCTATGCCAAGCCCAGCAGCCTGAAACCCAAGCTGATGTAATGAGATGGCAAGAGCTCTTCTCCCTAGGAATACATCTCCCTGTATTCCATAATACAGAATATATCCACAGTAATAAACACTGTAATATATGCAGTAAAGAAGAGATTTTAACTTCTGAACTCTGGTATTTGGGCTAAGAACATCAACAGCAATTTTGGGTTTTTGAAAAGATTATTACATAGAAGGTTTGAAACCAAAGAGGAGAACCAGCTCCCCAGTGACCCCTTGCACGCCCACTCCTGCACTGTTTCAGGAAGGCTTGGATTAAGGTTTCAGCTGGAGGAGTTGAGCTGCCCTTAGCTAAGCTGGTGAGAGCAAGCACAGCAGACAGAGAAGCCAAGAGAAATAATTTTAAATCCCAGTTGTGTTCTTACTGCTCTCAGGGAGGAGGTGAGACACATCCATACCTCTTTATCGCTGTAGGAGATATTCCGGATCTCGTTCCATGGGAAGGAGATTTTGGGGGTCAACCTGTTGTCTGGGTCATAAATGTGAAGACCCAAGGCATCAACTCCAAGGAGCAGTTCTGTGCCCTTTTTGTTCTGCAGGAGGAAAGGAAAGAGCAGAAATCACTGGGAGGGTCAGACATGAACCACTGTTCCCTCCTCAGCCAGCCCAGAGCAGTGACCCAGCACTGGGTACCAGGAGCTGCTGCCTCCCCTCAGCACAGGTGGGGTCCCCAGATGCCACCTCCCAGCTCTCCTGGCTCTCCAGCACATGGCAGGAAAACAGGACCCCCAACAGGACCCCCAACAGGACCACCCAACTCACCCTGATGGCGAAGTAGTTCACGCCGTACATCTCCAGGTCCTGGGCTATCTTCAGATACTCCATTTCAGCTTCATCTCTGTCAGGCAGCAACAGTGTTTGGCAGCATCAGAGAGGGACATGGCTGCTCCTGCTGATCCTAAGCACTCACCAGGCTTTAAAGCTTGGACTGTCTCTATCACACAGGTCAATCCTGTCTTTGCTGGCAGGATCAATAAAGTCCAAGAGCAAATCCCACTCTGCAGTTGCCAGCATCTGAGTGGCTGCTGAGATGCAGCAGTCCAGGCCTGGCTTTGCTCACTCCCAATCCCTTCAGCATAAATAGGAAACCCCTGGCTGGGATGCCACTGGTTCAGATCCACAGCTTTAGGTTTATCCCCCAAAAGAAGCGTTTTGCCACCTGAGGCAGCCATATAGTTTGAATCCCTATTTCTTCTCCCAGATCCCTGATGCAGGTGAGTCCTCACTTTGCATCATTTCTAAATTCTCCTGAAGGCCCTGACAGCGACCAGGGAACAGCAGGGCACAAGCAGAGCCATCAACAAAAGCTTTGAGCTCTTCCCGAGGCTGCTGCAGAGATGTGCTGGGATTAACCTGCTGCCAGGGCTCACCCAGCACCTGCCCAAGCTCCCCAAAGCCTGGTGAGTCTCCAGGGGAGGGGACTGGCCCTGACCCAGCCCAGCAGCACAGGCTCACCTCGCTCTGCCCCGGTGCTCGGCGTACCAGGCTGTTATCCTCTCCTCCCACATCTCTGGAGTCATCTGGTACAGGTTTATTACCTGGGATAGGGGGGACAAAGAGACCAGGTCACAGTGCTGCTCCTGGCTCAGCAAGAAAGCCAGAAACACCAAGACAGGTCCCAGCAGCACGTCCAACCTCAGGACAGCTTGGACCCCACCTCCCCACTCTGCTGAGCTCCTTACCCGCTTGGGAAGCAATTCCTCCTGTGCCAGGAAGCCTCTCTTGTGGACGTTGGGGTCGTAGTCGCCGTACTGGGGAGAAGCACAGACACGGTGCCCACCCCACGTTAACAACAAGGGCAAGTCAAGCTCTTCACCCCCTCACACCCAGCCCTGAGAGACAGCAAACTGCTCAGCCCTTCACCCCACGAGCACAGAACCTGCTGCCCTCTGAGGTGAATAACCTGGGTTTCTTTGTCGTGTCATTGCTAATAGGAACAAAGAGCTTTCTTCAACTCATGCAGCAGAGCTGGGAGCAGAACAAAACTTCCCATCATCACAGAATCATTAAGGTTGGAAAAGGTCTCCAAGATCAAGTCCAGCCTGTGACTGAACACCCCTAAGCTCCCCAAGAGCCACATCTGCTCAGTTTTTAAACACTTCCAGGGGTGGTGACTCCACCACTTCCCACAACTTCAGTTGATGACCTTCACCAGTTGATGTCCTTCATCAGATGATGGTTGTCTATTCTATTCTCATTATCACATCCTAATTAACATTTCCCCCAGTGCAGGGCAAGACTACAGCTGAGAGGTCCTTGTGGCTCCACAGGTAGTGGAACAAGGAAATAAGACACGGAGAAAGACCTGTCCCCAAAAATTGATGGATAGCAGTGATCCAGGTTAGGCAGATGGCAGTTCCTCTGTTGCTGCTCATCACCCTAATGAATAAATATCAAAAAAATTAGAGGAGTTTGACAGATTCCTCTCAGGCAGGTGGTGGCTCTTCTGTCAGAGGGTCTGTTGCTCAACTGGGTCATGGAATCCAATTCAGATTTGTTAAGCGTATCCACTAATTACTGGTATTTGTTTAGATTTACATCTCTTTGAGCAGCATATAAAGTGACTCAGAAAGAAAACTGCTTATTAACTGATTGAAGAGCTGCCTGTCCCTGTGGTGCATGTGAAAATGAATTTACCTCCTGCATGGCCTCAGGGGGCAGGAAAACGCTGGAAAACGGCTCCTCCAACAACCCAGCAAGTTCAGGGGGAGAGGAAGAAAGCATGTGAGGCACGTACACGGAGTGCTGTGACTTCCACTCGCCTGGCACCCAGGACTTGTGCAGTGACAGAGGTGACAGTCCCCGACTGCGCGAGACACGGCGCCGTTTGCTCAAGCCACTCATTCTGCAAGTGAGGCAGCCCTTCCCTCCCTGCTCTTCTGAGCAGCCTTTGCTCAGGAAGTGCAAAATGGTGTCAAGTTTTAAACACAAGGCCAAGAGGCACCCAGTGGTCATGCAACAAGCCAGGAGGCTTTTCCTCTCAGCCTCTTTTTCGTGCCAGGACCTTCACACCGTGCACCGAAACCAGAGCTCAGCATCAAAAGTCTACACACATCCCACCTCTGCACTTGGGAGACAACACGTGGGGATTAAAGACACAAATATTGATTTGGAGCCAATGCAGATGCAAAGGGAGCGTGTAACAACAACCAACACTGACTCAGACTTCAATTAATAGAACAAAACCAGCCCGGATTTCATCCAAGAGCAATGGCAACTCTGTGTCTTCCAAGGTCTTGGAGCTCCTCAGGATGCAGCACTTTGCAGGTACACGGCCCCTGAGCCCCCCTCAAAAGGAAGCAGCACTAAAAACGTGGCACTGGTGAAGGAAGCAACTCCAATAACTTTGGACAGGCAGCAAGTAAATCATTTTTAGGTGATGAAAATAATAGCAAATAGGATTAACACGATTATTTTCTGTTGTGATCTTCTGTGGAGGTCCAAGACTAAGTATGGATTATGTGACTTTTCATGTGCTAAAAAATACTGCTGTGTCCTAGAGGAATATTTGTACTGAGAGGGGAGTCTGGATGAGAACATTAATTATTCACAAGTCAAAAATCAACAAATGGCTTAAGTATTGCAGAATTCGTTGGCTCAAATGATTTTGCAAATGTACTTTCTAAAGGCCCTTTCAATTAAATCATTACTTTCAAACTGTCATGGAATTTCAGCTCTTGTTAATTGAACTGTATGATTAATATTCATGATTGGGCATGGAATTGCCTTTACCACATTTGTACTCCTGGCTTAGATTGTTGGATAAACACAGGCATGCTCAGCTACAAATTAACACCAAGTATTGCTTGTTTGGGGGAAAAACAATAATAATTAAAGAGCTGTTTGCTGTGCTACAAGATCTGAAGTGCTGAGAGTTGCAGCACAGCAGCGACCTGCATTTAAGGGGCAAAAAATAGAAGAACCTCCTGGATGTTCCCATTTTTTTTTCAGTTGATCCCACGTCTTTCCCAGCTATTTAAAACCTGAACCACCTCCAACCTCTGCAAGCCGTGTGGGTGGTTTGAACAGGGCTGGAGGGGAAAGCACATAGTAATTCCCCAAATGAACACAACGAGAGAGAAATAAATAAGCTGTTATTTTTATGACCACCCTGTTTCCTTTGCTGTCTCAGGTTGGTGTGGAGGGACCAGCAGCACCTGGCTGTCAGTAAGTGGCTGCTGGATGCACACACGCTGCTGTGTCAGGCTATTATGGCCCTAATCATGCAAATCAGCACGTTATTAGTGGAATTACTGCACTCTCTGCCTGCTTTCTTGTCCAGGAAGGACATCATTATCCTATTTAACTGGAAGGAGATGACCCACAACATCTTTCTTCCCAGTTCCCTATCAAGGATGAGCTTTCAGCTTTCACCTTTGCTGGGAGTGAAAGCAGAAAGGGAATCCCAGGCTGGAGAGGCAGCAAGGAAAGGGATGTCTGAAGCAAAGTCATAGAGTGAAGAGCAGAGAAGTCAGCCCTGCTCCACCTTCTCCTGATCCTGGCAGGGTCAGAACTGCTCTGACTCCATGTGACCTCCTCCTATCACCCCAGGCCATGCAAGGTGCCAAGGGGACAAAGGGACAGCACAACCGACCTGCACCAAGTCAGAGCCCATCCCCGAGCACGTGAGCAGGAGCTGTCCCAGCCACAAGGTAACAGAGCTCAATATTTACCCAACATTTATTCATTCTGGCAGTCAGAAAAGTCATTCCCTACATATCCTCAGCTCAGGTCAATGGAAAGAAAGCCAAGGAAGTGCTTACTCATGCACTCTAATAAGAGTGACGAATGTTTCACACAAACAGAAACATTTCTAAAAGCAACTTTTCTTTGCCCAGCTGATGAGTCTCTTGAACAAAACATGGTTTCGTCAATACTCTGATTATGAGGAGAAAACACCAACTGCTTGTAAATTCAAACACCATCAAAGAACATGGCACCCTGGGCTCTACTCAGAGTGTGGACTGAAGGGTTATGAGGAAAATTATGTGGCCATAGGGAAAAAACCAGCCTGGATCAGGCCCTCTCTTCTGGCAACAGGGCCAAACCCCCTCTCCTGCACTGCCAGCAAAGATGGTCCCACAGAGCTGCTCCTCCTAAACCACTCCACAGCCGTGCTCCCCAAGGACAGCTGGACTTGCCAGACCCAGGGCACGGCCACCTGCCTGCAGTCCTGTGAGCCAAACCCTCCCAAAATCCCACCCAGAGTCAGAGCCAACAGGAGCTGCAGAGACAACGTGGCTGGGCTGTGCTCAGACTGCAGAACACTTCCAGCCTCCCAAAACAGGATCTTTGCACACACAAACTGGAGCTGGGCTCCAGGAGCTGTTAACTGAGCAGCAGCACATGCTGTGCATACACAGGGAGAAATTATGTCCCTGACTGCAAGAATGTCCCTGCCACTGAGCCCTGGGCTGCTCCCTCCACCCCAGGAGTCTCTGCCCTGGGCAAGCTGTCCAAGGCTGCACACCTCAGACTGGAAAACAGTGTCCTCTGGAATAAATCCTCAGCAAAACACACCCACTCTGGGCCCAGAGCAGAATGCAGCAGAGGAACAAGGGGAACTCAATGAACACTGACGTTCCCCTCTGTCTGGTGAGGCCAAACACCCAAGATCAAACCCAAGATAAAGGGAGAAGCCAGGAAAAGCCCTCTCACACTGCAATAAAATGGATGTGGCAGCTCTAGCACTGAAATAAAGTCATTATCAAGGTAAGTATTCTGGGGGAGCAGTGGAGCTGGGAGTCCCACGGCTGGCTTGCCTCTGGCTACACTGGCAAAAGCAGGGAGGAGAGCCAAAAACCTCAGGCTCAGGGAATTCACCTGCTCCAGCAGTAAGCCACACTCAAGCAGGCTCTGCAGCTCATGAGCTGAGCATTTGCTAAAGAGTCCTGGAAAGAGAAAGCAAAAACCCATCCAATGTCTGGAGGTAGCCAGGAACCAGCCATGTGGAGAAGGCAGCAGTGAGGTGTAGCCCCCTCACTTTCCAAGCTTTCACAGCTTTCCCTGCCTTCCCTTTCCCCAGGAAGTGGCTCCAACACAAAGCTGGAGCCACAAAGCTGGATCAACACTACCCCAGCAGGCTCTTGGAGCATCCCTTGCTGCCTACCTTGGCTTGGACAGCGTAAGAGGCCAGCAGGACAGAGGCTTCGGGAGGACAGAAGATCTTCTCATCCAAAATCTGCTTCTTCACCTGCACACAGAGCAGCAAAGGACAGATAACACACGTTTAGTGGAGCACAGCAGAGCATGACTGTCACAGCAGATGGCTGCAGTTTGTTTTAACTTGAGCTGTCAAGCACACAAAGTTAACAATTTTCCTCACACTAATCACAGTCCAGACCCAGGAAATCTCTGGTGGCTCGGAAGGGCTCAGGCTTTCACAGACCACCTTTCTCAGACAGGTTGGTGAGAAGACCTAAATTTATATGTAGAAAATGACAGCACCTCTATCCTGTTGCTAAAGGCCAAGGGTGGGAGGGGAAACCTTGCCTGTAAACACAGCAATAAAACCTCTTAAGGCACGAGCTACGGACTGATAGGACATTCAGCCACGCTGCTAAATAAAAGAGCAGTCTCTCAGCACTGCAAGCTTTGCTCTGAGACATTCAGGCCTCATTGTGAGTCAGTGCTCACCTGTGCTGGAGGCCAATTCCTTGGATCCCAGCACGGAGAGCTGTGGGTCACCCCTGTGGCAGAGCTTTTAGCAGCAGGCTGAGCCCGGCGCGCGCTCCCGGGAGAGCCAACGTGCAGCTCCCCAAAGCCACAGCTTTACTTCCCTGCCTCCTGTGCATTAAAAAATTAAACCTGTCATGTTCGATATTTTTTGGGTTGGCACACTTAATTTTCCTGATTAAAGATAGGGGGGGAAAAAAATTTAAAAAGCCTACGATTTTCCTGGGAGGCTTAAATGGATTGTCAGAGATGCAGAAACATCAATCTGAATTTATAACGTGCTTTGAGTCCTCAAAGTTGGGTACAACATAATCACAGCAGATATTCTGCTGCAGCAAGATAAAAAACAGGAGAGTTTACAAGCTTAGATGTGCTCCTGTTTCCCAAATGCATTCAGGAGCCCAGGCTCCTCTCAGCACAGAAGTCCCAGCAGCAAAGTCATGGTCTGCATTTAGAAAATGCAGCTTGAATGGCTTTTCCTCTCTGATTTTCCTTCTCAAAGATGCCAACAGCATTTTTCCTCACCGTGGATAAAGCTCCTGGCAAATGAGGCATTCAGAAATAATGCTACAGAGACATCAGTGCACGAGACAGAGCTTGGAAATTAACAGGAATACTTTGCATTTAGAACACTTTTGGCTCTGGAGAAAAAAGATGGACTTTGGAAGAGTGAGGAGTATCAAGAAGCTGGTGAGCTGACACCCTGCAGGCTACAGAGGTATTCCCAAATCCAGGCTGTCCTGACTTTGGTGTAAGAAACAAAAGAATGAAGGACTTTCTAAAAATTTTTGTAATTTATCTTCAAATTAACAGCCACAGAGCAGCTGAAATATCCCATTGAGTACCCAGGAGTCTGACTAGGAGGGCTCTATTCCCTGTAACCATGCTTGACACAACCCTTCCGAGGAAAAACGTGTCAGAAAATGGATTTTGTGGCAGAAAATTGATCATGTCTCTGAAAGAGAGCTCCTGTGATAGCAGCTCCTTGTTACCAGCCATGCAGCATTGCCACATCATCAGCTGAACTGGTTTCGCAGAACACAAAGTTTTGTAGAGTAATTTAAATTAAAAAAAAACCCAACTGAGATGTGTTCACCACGGTGTCCAAATGCTTAACTGCAGGGCAGGAGTTCCTGGGGCAGGTGAGACTGTGAGGTTTCCCCTTCTCCTCTGTTTTTCCATCAGAGAGCTGAGCTGCTGGGATGTTCTTCTGCTGCAGCTACCTGAAGGCTGTTTAGTGAGGAGGGGAACTTTGCTGTACAGCCTGGGAACAGGCTGGCTGCACTCTGCTCTCCAGGATGAAACTCCCCTGCTCCACACAACGATGCCATCACGTCCAAAGGCAGCTGCCACCCCTCAGCACAGCTCATCTCACACCCTGCAGAGGGACACGAGCCCTTGGCTGACAGATCCATGTCCCTGAGCCACCACCCATGGATATTATGGATCACCTCATCATTCCTGACTGCCAGTTCAGAGGTCTGCCAGTCTGGGCAGGCTGCTCCCTACACAACAACCACCCTTCACCTATTTTAGGAAGTTTTTGTTGCTGAACACAAGTCCCTTTGGAGAGGTGTGAACATAAGGATGTGGAGCACACTCTGCTGACCAACTCTCTGAGCCTGGGACCTTCTGCTCATCCTGGCTCCCTCTCCCTAAGGTTGTTGGATAGCAGTGTATTGACTCCTACCTGCAGGAAGAACAGGTGCTGGGTGATTTCCTGGACCAATTCCTCCTCTGCATTCTCAGGATAAAATTTGGCCAGGAAGTGAAAGGTTTTGGGCTCCTCTGTGGGGACATCATGATCCAGGACCTGTAGGATACAAAAGCCATTTGGTTTCTTCAAGGCAAGACCCAGCTACCTTCTGTTCAGATCAGCACATCTTCTGTCAGACACTTTTAGACATCTAGAACAGACCTAAATAGTTCAAACACTGCAGTTAAAAAAAGAAAACAAACATTTCTGACACTCCTAATGATGCAAGGGAACAAAAAAAGGCAGAAACAAACAGCATGAGAAATGAGACAGTGAAGGTTGATCCTGATCTGCCACATGCTCCTCGCTTCTCCTGATACTCGCGGGGTGATGTTGGATCCTGCTGCGCCACCACCCGACTTTCTCCTTGTTTTCCTTCACTGAGTTGATTTCAGTGGTGTTTCTTACCACCTTGCTCTGGTACTGCCCAGTTAAATGTTGGTTTAAAACCTCAGCCTGAGAGGTGAGACACCCAGACCTCCCTCAGTGTCCACGACCATCTGCCTTTGGATGTGAACAGAGCCACATCTGACACCTCCAAAACCCTCCCCTCACAGATTTGGGAAGCATTCCTCCCTTATCCCTATCTCCTTTTCACTCTGGTTTTCCTCCTCCCAAGCTCTCTGTATTTCTCAACAACAAAACAAGGGGCAACTCCACTTTTCTGCAGATGGTTTTGTGTTCAGGGGCACAAAAGAGAGGGTTTTAGCTTTCATTTGCTTCGCAGTCACCCCAAAGTGCAGCACCCCAGTATGGCTGTGTCCCAAAATATCTCCAGGGAATTCAGTGTGCACAGATGCTGGGATGGGGCATCTCTGCCAGCTTTTCCCAGTCTGACATCCCCAGATGCCATGGAGATGGGATTTAAGTACATTTATCCCAGCTCACCCACCACACAACCTCGGGCAGTCAAAGAAAGAGGAAAGGACATTCTTCTTTGTCATCCCACTCAACCTCTCAAGGGAAATATCCCTGTCCATGGCAAGGGCTTGGAACGAGATGAGCTTCAGGGTCCCTTCCAACCCAAACCATTCTGGGATTTTGTGAACTTTGGTTCCAACCTTCTTGTCCATTTTGAGCCAAGCCACCGTGTCCTTGATCGTGTACTGCAGCCCGAAGAACCAGGTTTCCCGCAGCCCCAGTGTCCTACACACCAGATCAAACAGGTCCTTCCCTTTCCACTTCACCTGCCAGAGAGCAAACAGGAAGCAGAGTTATAAAGATGGATTTCAGAACTTCTCTCTGTTCAAGCAAATGCACTGTTTACACCTCACAAGGTCAACTTTAAACCCCCTGCAAATGCATCTGCACACTTTATCTCTTTCCATCTGATCTCATCTGCAGATCACCAGCTCCTCCCTCAGTAGGAAACTGAAATGTGATTTCCCATCTTTTCCAAGAAATTACACCGTAAAGCCCCTGTTTCTTGCCCTGGGAAATTAAGAGTTCATTTAGGCTCTTGCTGAGCTCAGGTTTAGGCTCCTGATGTGTTTAAGTTCCTGCCTGTTGCCTGCATGGAATAAAAATCCCTTTGAACTGCCCCTCGGTGGCTTTAGTGTCTCCCTACAGGCCCAGGAAGCCCTGCACAACCACCACCATCAGCATCAGGGGTTCAGAGAGAGGAGCCACAAAACCAGCAGTGACACAATCCCTGCACAGAGTGTGTGCATCCAGAGCCACCAACCCTGCAGGGACAGAAGGGAAAAAACAGCCCCAAAACCCCTACCATTACCACTGAAGTCAGCGGTTCTCTGGGAGCACATTTTGAGAGAGTCAAACTGCATTTTCTGCTGAAAATGTTGGTGACAAAAGCAGCCAAAGAGCAGAGAAAATTGGTAGCTCAAGGACCATGTCCTTCGAGCAATCCTGCAGCTGCATCCACGATGCTACTGAAGTTTGCTCGTAAAACCAGGAGGTGTTGGGAGGCAGAGAGGTGAAGAGGGACATAAAGCACATGAATCTAATATGCCAAAGCCACTCTGGTCTTCCATCTGCACGCTGAAAACAATTGCTGGACCGAGACATATGGCCATTACTCCGAAGCCCTTGGGCAAACAGATCTCGAGCACTCTCTTGTCACTACAACTCAATCCTGGTGCCACCTGGACACATCAATATTAACGCCGGGGCCGCTCCCGCTGTCACCCACTGCCGCCTTGTGGGCACAGCCAGGCCCAGCTCAGCCAAGCTCTGCCTTTCAGTGATGACTCCGTCACTCTCTCCCGCCTCCCAGAGAGCACAGACACACACGCTGACAGTCCCGGAATAGGACAAAGCCGACGCCACCCTCCCAAAAACACCACCCCCGCACCGCTCGCCGCGATTCGGATCGGGCGCTGTCAACACCTCGGGGTCAAAACGCCAGGAGCAGCAAGTTTGGCAGTGCTGTAATTATAACCCCCCCTAATTTCACACATTTCACTGTCCTCCAGCCCCCGGGATGGGCTCCAGCTCGGCACAGGATGGCTCAGACTGCAGAAGATCTTTTCCTGACTATGATTTTAAGTGGGAGGTTAATTCGAGGGCTCAGACAAAACAGAGTGAGGCCCATTAAAAGAGCTATTTGGTACCATTTTTGCAGGCACATAAAAGCAGGCTGCCAGCAAAAGGCTATTTCTTCACTAAACTGCTTTGTATAAAGCATTATGGGCTGTTTTTCCTTCTCTAAGACTATATTTCAGTCTCAGCACAGCAGTGCCTGCACCAAACCTTCCCAGGACAGGCAGTGCCAGGACATCGCTCCACATCCCATGGGATCAGCGTGTTAAACCTGGAATTTCCACGGGCTGTGACTCCTCACCAAACCACCTCAGGTACCCAAACCGTGCTCAAGAGCTGACAAGACCCAAAGGTTTCCTCTCAAAGCACAAATCACCAGTTTGTGTTGAAGAGCAGCACTGAGGATTAAAGCAGGAGCTTTGTGCAGTTTTCACCCCTGCGTTTTTAACTTGGTGACGGGAATTTTGAATGGTTTGGGTGGGAAGGGACCTTAAAGACCACCCAGTGCCACCCCCTGCCATGGCAGGGTCACCTTCCACTATCCCAGGCTGCTCCAAGCCCTGTCCAGCCTCACCTTGGACACTTCCAGGGATCCAGGGGCAGCCACAGCTTCTCTGGGCACCCCGTGCCAGGGTCTCACCACTGGATTTCTTCCTGACACCTAACCTAAATCTCTTCCTTTTTAGTTTAAAACCATTCCCCCTTCCCCTATCATTATCTGCCTGCATTAAAAACTCTCCTTTTTTTTACAAGCCCCCATTTAAGGGACTGTATTTTAAGTGAGGCTTCTGCTGCTGCATTTTACACCAGCACTTTGTCACCAGCGTTTCTGTGGTGGCAGGAATAGACATTTAACATTCTTGCACAACACTCAAGACTCGAGCCATAACAGAGCACAGATCCTCCCCAACTGTGCTGAATTACCTTCATTAAATATATCAGTGATCAGCAGCCACCTTTATTCCAACAGACATGATTTCCCTCCACACCTCGGTACTTAAAATAACGATCTGCATTCAAGTGGTAGCTTTTGACAGCTGAACCCCAACTGCTTTACAGACGTCCAGGACCTCAGCCCTCCTCACACATACCTTACAGGCTTTGTATCATTAACTGCCACATTCTGTGGTTGTAAACGACTAAAAAAAAAGCCCCTCCAGGGCATGAGGGGATGGACAGAGCTGCTGTCCAGAGAGCCTGGAGGACAGCCAGGACAGGCTGGCCGTTCCCATCCACCCTGTGTCCGTCACGCCATTCCCTGCACGGCACTCAAGTGACACCTGAAGCACAAAGATGATTTTACAAGCCATTCTGAGCTCCTGAAAACAAAACTACGGAGCTCAGAGCAGAAAAAAAACCTCAGCCCTGTGCTGGGATGGCTGGCACGATGCTATAACAAAGCTCCATCTCCCAGCAAAAAGCTACATCATGATAACCTCAATGTGACCGTCAGGACGGAGCGGGATGCGTCACTCCAGCATCCTCCTCGTGCTGCAGGCATCACCTCTGACATTTGCAGCTCCTCTGCCGTTAGCAGGATCCCAGCACGGGTGGCTGCAGGGATTCAGGAGTCGCTGAAGGGACACAGGAATGAGGTGCTTTATAAACAGGCTGTTACTCCACCGAGCTGTTTGTGTTCTTTACTAAGTACAGAGCGGTTACAATCTATCAGCAAAGCATTTTAAATTAACAGCACTAAACACTTAAAACCCTCCAGCCAGTGGCTAGAACAGAGTATTTCCAGCCCAGATTATTGGCATCATCTTTTTCTCTGGCGGAGACGGCGCATTTGGCATCTATTAACAGGGTTTGCATTATTTATTAACCTGCACTGGGAGTCATTTCCAACTCACAGGCAACTGCGCGATTTATTTCAGAGCATAACCTCTCTGTCAAGTTTCACAACTGCTCCTCAGCTCCTGACTCGATAAAGCAGCTCCAAAAATGAGCAGAAGGGTTGTCTGGCCCTCTCATCAGGGGTGACAAGGAGGGAGGGCAAGCCAGGGAATGGGGCTGTGTTGGGAGGTTTAGGTTGGATTTCAGGGAAAGGTTCTTCCCCCAGAGGGTGCTGGCACTGCCCAGGCTCCCCAGGGAATGGGCACGGCCCCGAGGCTGCCAGAGCTCCAGGGATGCCCAGGGTGGGACTGATGGCATGTCAGTGCCAAGAGTGGGACTGGATGTACCCGGTGGCTCCCTTCCAGCTCAGGATATTCCACAATTCCAAAAAATGGGCAGCAAGGGACAAGGGGGTGCAACCATCCTGCACGGAGAGGGTTGAGCGAGGGGTCTACACAGAAAAGAGATTCCCAAAATATTGTCAAGATGATGCTTTTCTTCCAACAATGTCAAACGTGGTAAAGGGGAGGCAAGAGGGATGGGTTTAATTTAATATTTAGGTTCCTCACACAAGAGGCTCTCCTGGGACAACAGGGAGGTGCCCAAACTCCAGGAGACAGAACCTAGCACTGCTCAGGGGGTACAGATGAAGATCTCACCTTCTCCTCATCAGCAACGCAAACACCTGGAGCTTCAGCTCTTCCTGGGATCAGGGTGGGCAATAAGAACACAAAAATGTGAGCAGAGGACACCAAGGCTCAGCTGCTTCCCAGGGAAACCCACAGCAGAGGTCCCTGCACAACCACCCACGGGACGAGGTTAACGCACGACCTTGCAGAAATGACTCACATTTACAGAGTATTTTACTGCACCAATTTACCCATAAATAACACAGAAAACGGCTTTTTGCTTTGCAGATAATTTTATTAGGTGTTAGCTCTGTGCTAGGGATTTAAAGAGAGGCAAGAGCCCCTGCTGTAACACGACAGCCAAAGGACTGCTGGGCAAAGGGGAGCAAGCATCAGGAAAAAGTGCTCAGAGTGAAGTTATTCCTGTTTAGAATCAAATTTTAACGAGAGAACACAACACCTCTTCACTGAAACAGGGATGGAGAGGGCAGAAGGGAGAGAGCTGGGCCTGAGCAGAGCATCCCTCCACTAACCACCTGGGAATGAGGAAATGGATGTAGGCTGTAGCTATTCCTAACCCCCATCCCACAGGAGATGCCCAACCACCCAGCCGCAACAGTTTACAACTGAAATGGAGATGATTTTGAGACTGCAGACCACACTTATTTCTCCTTCTGGACCTGAATGATAACCACAATGCCACAGATAACCATTTATTTAGATTTAGAGCCCATTTGGAGCAAACAGGGAATCAAAAATGTAATATTTGTCAATTTTGTTTTAAACAAAGTGATGTCAAATATTTTCAATTGCCACTTACTGAGTCACAGGGCTGGGCTGTAAAAGTTATTTTTATTTACTAATGCTACACGACAACTCGATAATAAGCTTTTAATTAAAACCTATTTCTGTTAACCACCGAGGAGGCCAAAAAACGCGCCCAGGCGTGAGGATGCAGATGGTGCAGCCAAGCACGTTCCGTGCTGTCTGCCCAGGACAGAGACGGAGCGCGAACGCCGAGAACGGGCGGCCGCGACCAGACGGAGCCAGGGGACAACAACTGGTGACAATGTGCCCCTCTGCCCCATCAGGTGAGGCCCCACCTGCAGAGCTGCCTCCAGCTCCAGGGGTGCAACACAGGAAGGAGCTGGAGCTGCTGGAGCCAGTCCAGAGGAGGCCACAGAGATGCTCCAAGGGCTGGAGTCCCTCTGCTCTGGAGCCAGGCTGGGAGAGCTGGGGGTGCTCACTTGGAGAAGAGAAGGCTCCAGGGACACCTCAGAGCCCCTTGCAGGGCCTAAAGGGGCTCCAGGAGAGCTGGAGAGGGACTGGGGACAAGGGATGGAGGGACAGGACACAGGGAATGGCTTCCCACTGCCAGAGGCAGGGATGGATGGGATATTGGGAAGGAATCGTTCCCTGTAAGCACAGATTGAAGCTGTGGCTGCCCCTGGATCCCTGGAAGTGTCCGAGGCCAGGCTGGACAGGGCTTGGAGCCACCTGGGCTAGTGAAAGGTGTCCCTGCCCACGGCAGAAGATGGAACTGGGTGAGCTTTAAGGTCCCTTCCAACCCAAACCCTTCCATGATTCCATGTCCAAAAACCTCACCTCACCCTGTAAGTTGGGCTCACACAGGCAAAGAGTTACGGGGTCAAGCAGCAGCTCAGTGCAGAGCAAGAAGCTCCAAGAGGACAAAAGGAGGATTCGGACCCTGCAGGGAGCCCTGCCCAGGATGCACAGAGCTGTAACGTCGGCCAGAGCTGCCTCTGTGCTGCACTTACACATCTGCAGCACAGCACTGCTCCCTGCCCCGGGAAGGGACAGCCCCAGGCCTTCCCTTCATGCAGGAGCTGATTGCTGATGGATATGGGGTGTTTCAGCCCGGCCTGCCCTGCTCTGATGAGCTCCGAACACAGACAGCTCAGCCGGGGTGGGGAGGGGCGGGGCAGCCAGAGGTTCACCTCGGGGTGACGCCAGGTTAAATGCCTCTCTTCCCATCTCCAGGGCTGTGGGATTCCCTACCAGTGTTGCCTCCCAGCTTCAAGATTACTCCCAGGGCTGCTTCCCTGTTCAAGTACCTCTAATTTCAAAAACCACCTACTTGAAAGATACTGCCTGTACAAAGGAAAAAAAAAGAAGAAGAAAAAAAAAAGAGGTATTAAAGAGCATCAAAACTGGAGTCTACACACCAAAAGAGAAAGATTTACTGTCCCAAATGCCCTCCCTCCTCCTCCTCCTCTGCAGCAACACATCTCTGGATTAATTAACTGAGTCTGGGGACTGACAGCAGTTTTGAACAGTCTTTGGAGAGAATTAACAGGAGTTTCCAACTGGCTTGGAAGAGGCTGTGACGGGAGCAGGGGATCCAGAGAACTTTTCAGGTGCAGGGTGAGGCACCAAAGCCAAAGAGGATCCATGTCCACAAGTCACAAGCACAACTTAAGGGAATGAACTGCACCAAGCAAGACACCTCCAAAATATCAACTCCCAAATGTCACTGGTGTGAATCAGAGATTTTGAGGTTTTGGGGCATAAACCCCTCCAAGACATGAGTGAGGAAACAGCCCTTAACCTCCTGTGTCTCAGATTGAAAGGGAGCAGCACGGGCTCCTGAGTGCTGGCACAAGATCAGGACACACAGGCACATGGAGGAACAAAACACTGATTTGACAGCTGGTATCCCAACAATTTATTTGGGATCATGTTGTAGCTGAGCAAGATTATTTCTCTCAGCTTTTTTAAACAGCTGTTCCTGCACACAGACTGGCCTTTTCCTGTTAAGTCTGTGTCCACTCACAGAAGCTTTGCAGCATCCAGAGGTCACTGTCCCTACCAGCACCCTGCTGCCTGAAATTGGGAATCTATGGAACTTTATAAACCCCCTTCCAAGTATCCTGCAATGCAGAAAGAAGCCAAGGGCATTCCGCTCTCTGATTTCCTCCTCCTGCCTTTTTATTTTGGTGCAGTGACTGGACACAGCTCAAAACTCAGCTCGGATTTACTGCACCAACTCTTCCTCAAAAACTCATTTCCACCCAGATTTCCACCACCAAATCCTCTGCTGTTCCCGTTCCAGAGGATGAGCTCTGCAGCTCAGCTACACAAGTCCCTGTGTCTGGTGACAAAGGGACAGCACTCGGCCGCACGTGGCCAAAATCAGGACTCCTCTACTTACAAGGGCTTTACACCCAACCTCATCCAACTGGCTCTGCACCGAGTGGGGCACTGGGCTAAAATAAAGATCCCTTTCCAGCCAGGCTTATCCTCTGGACAGAGAGGAACAGCTTAAGCACTGAAGCAATAACAGGATGCATGTTTAGACCAGCAAATACATCAGCACAGACCTGCCTCTTCTCGCTGCTTGAACACTTAAGCTGTTTCACCAGGCTGGCTGTAAAGCTTTTCCAATTCATTTTTAAGATGCCAAAGGATTATGGTTGGGAAGCAGCTGGACAGCGAGCTGCACCTTGATGGAGTGACCATCCCTGCAGGATTCAAGCCCAAGATCACAAACACAACAGAAAGGGGAAAACACACCCTTTGGAAAATGGGCTGAGCACTGCAAGAGGAAGAAATTGGCAAAGACACCCACGAGGCCAAAGGAAAGATGGAGGGGTTCTCCCATCAGCCAGGGAACTTGGTTCTGAGAGGGCAAAAACTGCACATGGCAGAGGGTGAGACCAACCTGACACCAGCTGCACCACACTTCTGCCATCCCACCCGAGACGTGGGATGAACGGTGCTTTGGGTGGGGACTCAAAAATACCATGGGGTTTTCATCATTGAATAACTCATGGAATGGTTTGGGTTGGAAGGGACCCTAAAGCTTATCTTGTTCTACCTCCCTGCCGTGGGCAGGGACACCTTCCACTAGCCCAGGTGGCTCTAAGCCCCATCCAAACTGGCCTTGGGCACTGCCAGGGATCCAGGGGCAGCCCCAGCTGCTCTGGGCAACTTGTGCCAGGCCCTGCCCACCCTGCCAGGGAAGAGGCTTCCACATGGCAGTCCAAGGTTCTCAGGAAGGTGAGGCAGCTGGGGTTGCTTCAGCACAGGGATTCAAGAGCTATGCAAACATCTACCCTTTCTCCAGATGTCATTAATTAGGTACAGATCAAACCTCTGAGATGGAAGTAACAAAAGGAAGATGCTTCATGCCTCCAAGATTTCCCTAAACAAATTTTAAGTCTTTAAAGTGAAAGCCCAACCGTGATTATTAATCTCCATCGCCGTGTTAGAAAGATTAAGATTTCATTTCTAGGAATTATTTCAGATTTAGGCTCAATTTAGAGACATCAACTGCAGAATAAACAGATGCAAAGTAGGTTTAATCCCTTAAAATGCACAGCTGGGGATTTCTAGGGAGCAAACTGAAAAATTATCACTGAGAACGAAGGTGAGTCTCTACCAGCTATGGCTGGGTCATGGAATCATGGAATATGCTGAGCTGGGAGGAACCCCCAGGGATCATGGAAGACCAGCTCCAGACATCCAACAGATCAGCAGCTCTCTGTCCCTGTCAGCACGAGGTGCCACTCACAGGCCACAAAACCACATCTCAAGAGCCCCCAAACCGCAGGACTCCCACTGCACCTCCTTCCACTGATCCTCTCAAGTGCTTGTGAGGCAGATTTCCCTTTCCCAGCCTCCTGCTGGGGTCAGCAGCTCTCCTTCCTGGCCAAAGACACCTCAAAGTACGCAGGCAGATGGGTAAATAGTGCTGCTCACTCTTCTCCTGGCAAACCTTGGGATAGGGGCCGGATTCCTTCAGGGAGGAGCAGAGTCTTTCCTAAAAATCGACTCTCCCACCCCACTGACTCTCCAGAGGGCACAAACCCCACTCCTGGCCCCAGGTCTCACTGTGGGTGCAGAGCAAGCCAAGCCCTTCCCTGGGCCACCTTCCCAACCCCAGTGACTCGAGGTGTGTCTGACCCCTCTGTCCACAGATGTTTCTGCAGAGTCAGCAAAACAAGGAGCTTTCCCCAGAGCCTCCCAAGTGTGACACAAAAACAGGGACAGAGATCCAGCCAGGGAGCTGGACTGCTCACATGGAGCTTGGATGAAACTCACACCTCAAGCTGGGCTGCCCTGGGCTTGGATCTGGATAGAATCTGACATTTGGAACACCACAGCAGCCTTTTCCCACTAGATTCCCAGAGGAGCAGCTTTTTTTCCCGCTGCATTCCCCAAAAAAAGACCATCTATAGCATCCCTGGACCTTCAGAAGAAAACTCCACCCTTGGCCAGGATCCTGCTCCAGCAGAGCCACATCTGCCCCTGCAGGAGGATTGCAGCCCCCATGGGATGGGGCTGTGCCAGCCCCCTGCCCAGCAGGGTGTCTGGGGGATTCTGACTCTGGCAGTGTTATTTTGTATTACCACATTTTTATTTTTATTTTTCCTAGTAAAGAACTGTCATTCCTATTCCCACATCTTCGCCTGAGAGCCCCTTAATTTCAAAATTATAATAACTCAGAGGGAGGGGGTTTGCATTTTCCATTTCAAGAGAAGCTTCTGCCTTCCTTAGAAGGCACCTGTCTTTTCAAACCAAGACAAAGAGCCCCATCACCCACCTGCATCCATCCATCCATCCATCCATCCATCCATCCATCCATCCATCCATCCCCAATATTCTGTGCTGAAGAATGAGGCCTGAACTCCCTCTGCATCCCCTCAGCACCAGCTCCAACACGACCCAGGAGCCCTCAGCAGGGCCACACTCGCAGCTCCCGAGCTCCTTCCAGCTGCAGGAGTCTCCCTGCAGCAACAGGTTCTTTTGGCAGGAACCTCCCAGAAAACCTCCCAGCTGGAGATGCCCCAGTTGCTCCACAGCCAAATCCCACGGGAATCATCACTGCACAAACCCCCCTGACCCCAGCGGGAAAGGACACCCGGCCCCAGCACTGAAATGAACCAGTATTTACTTTCCATCACCAGTTACTGCTGCAGCCTCGGGAAACCAGGAAAAACAGAGCCAGGACACACTCACACTCTGCTGGAAGTGGAAAGCTTACAAGGCTGCCTAAGAGCAAATCCTTAATCCCTAGGAAAAGCAAGAAGTTCTTCAGGGCTGAGAGGAGATCTGCAGAGCAAGATGGCAAACGCCCCTTGGCTGATGGGCACTGCGATTCCGTCGGGGTTTGGGTCAGGCTAATGAAATATAAACTATTAAATGCAGAGGTTGCAGTGGGGTTTCAATGTTTGTGTGGCCAACCCCTCTGGATCAGCTGAAAAAGCAGAGCAGATCCCAGGGTTTGGCAGCAACGCCCTGGGAGAATGTTTCACGAGTTCCAAGGGTCCCAGAAAGGGAAATTATCACAGAAAAGCCAGAGCCAGCCCTCTGGAGCATCCCTCATCCTCATGGTGAGCTAAGAGCTCAGGAAAGTGCCAAAATTCTGTCCTTGGGCGTTTGTGGAGCACTGGGGAGTTGGATTCCTGTGGATTCAAGCCTTGACACAGATTCCTCAAGCCCTGTGACAGCCACAGTGTAGTGGTGACTTGCCTGGGATGGCAGGACAGCACTGGATTAGAGCCCAAATGAAGCTGGATTGTAATGAGAATAAAGCTGAATTATAACCAGGATAAAACTGAATTATAGCCAGAATGAAGCTGAATTATAGCCAAAGTATAGGATGAATTATAACCAGAATAATGCCAAATTGCACCCAGAATGAGACTGAATTATAACGGAATGAAGCCAAATATAACCCAAATAAACCTAAATTACACCTGGAGTGAAGATGAATTATTGCCAGAATAGAACTGAATTATAACCAAAGTATAAACTGAATTATGACCAGAATAATGCCAAATTATACCCAGAAAAAGGACTAATTATACCCAGAAAAAAAGCCTAATTATGACCAAAACAATGCTGAATTACACACATAATAAGGACTAATTACAACCAAAATAAAGCCAAACTATAACCAGGATACAACTGAATTGCACACACAAGAACACTGAATTGCAACCAAAATAAAGCCAAGTTATGACCAAAGTAAAGCGAAATTACACCGATTCATAACCAAAATGTGAATTACAACCAAAGAAAAGCCGAATTATAACCAGAATAATGTGCAATTATAACCAAAATCACACCGAATCACACCAGGATAAGGCCGATTTATAACCAAAACAAGGCTGTGTGGGTGCTGGCCCAGGGCAGGCCCCGGGAACCGGCGGAGGGTCGGGGGGACCGGGAGGGGGGTCCGGGCCCCTCAGGAGCTGGGCGGTGTTNGGGGGACGGGGGGGGGGGTCCGGCCCCCTCAGGGGCTGGGCGGTGTTGGGGGCCCCGCCCCCCCTCAGCGGGCCCCCCGTGCCCCGCGCCCGCGCGGGCCGTCACCTCGCAGCTGAACTCCATCTCGGCGTCCATGGTGGCGATGCGCACGGTGAAGGTCTTGGGCTGCTTGCGCTTGAGGGAGCTGAAGCTCATGCGGGACGCGATGGCCCCGGCCATGGCGGCGCGGCGCGGTCAGCGCGGCGGCGGCGCCATGGCGGCCTAGCCCCGCCCCCGCCGCGCCTCGCAGCCAATAGAAAGAGCTATGCTGGAGAGGCGGGGGGAGAAGCGGCCGGGGTTGGGGTGAGAGGG
>VZSE01002407.1:0-17330 GCA_013398275.1 Promerops cafer | reverse complement strand
CCTGTCCCCATCCCCAGCAGCCCAGACTCACTGCGGGTGTTTCTTGTAGACGGAGCCGTCCACGCCCACGGTGGAGCGCAGCCGCTCCACGCCCTTGTTGTCCTTGATGCGGCGCAGCACGGCGGCCAGCGTGGCCCCGCACAGGCTGGCCGAGCGCGTCGACACGATCTGGCAGATGCGCAGCGTGGCCAGGCAGTCCTCGTGTGACGGCTCCAGGCCCAGCTTGCTCAGGATCTCGTGGGCTTTCTGCAGCCCTTCCTTCTCCCTGGAAGGACAGGAAGGGGCTCGTGCCTGGGAACCCAGCTTTTGCTGTGTGGTGGTCCAGGTTTGCTCAGTGATGGTCCACCCATGGATGTCGGGAGAGGGGCTGGGAGGCAGGAAACCCCCTGGATCCTACTTACTTCTCAATGGCAGAGACGAATCTGGTCTCAAAGTGGCCGGTGGTGAGCAGATCCGGCGTGAGCCTTCCCCCAAACAACAGCCCTTCCTTGGTCATCTTCACCAGGATGAGCCTGACCAGCTCCCCCATGTACATCCCGCTGATCATCTTCTCAAACCTGCCCGTGGGGAGGCAGGAGACAGAATCAGGGAATGGTTTGGGCTGGAAAAGCCCTCTAAGGTTATCAAGTCCAGCCATTCCCCAGCACTGCCAAGGCCACCCCGTCCCCAGGTGCCACATCCACAGAGCTGTTAAACCCCTCCAGAGATGGTGACACCACCACTGCCCTGGGCAGCCTGTGCCACACCTGACCACTGTTTCAGAGCAGAAATCTTCCCTGATATTCAACCTAAACCTCCCCTATGTCGCCATAAGCTCCCCCCAGCCTCCTTTCCTCCAGGCTAACCGATGTGTGTGTTTGGCTGTGTGTGCCACGAGGTGGCCACAGGCTGACCTGAAAACCCCTTGGCAGCCTCCCATCCCAAATAGAATTTAGGTAATCTCCTCCCAGAGCAGTCTATCCCATCACTGAGAACATGAAGCCATGTGGACACAACCATCATTCTGCAAAGACAACTCGTGGCCACCTGAAGGGACCCCCAGTTTGCAGGGACCCCCAGATCCCCGCCACGCCACAGCAGCCCTGTGGGGAATGGGACATCTGTAGGATTGGGATGTGGACATTAGGTGAGGGTGTCTGCCCGGGCTGGTGGGTGACTTTGCTGGTCAGGAAGGGGACAGGAGCCAGCACATTCACATGAGGGGCTCACGAGGGCAGAAAGTGGCACAGCCCTGGTTTGGGACACAGCCCCAGGCTGGGACACAGCCCTGGTTTGGGACACAGCCCTGGTTTGGGACACAGCCCTGGTTTGGGGCACAGTCCTGGGACACAGCCCTGGTTTAGGACACAGCCCTGGTTTAGGACATAGCCCTGGTTTGGGGCACAGCCCTGGTTTGGGACACAGCCCCAGCTTAGGACACAGCCCCAGTTTAGGACACAGCCCTGGTTTGGGACACAGCCCCAGGCTGGGACACAGCCCCAGTTTAGGACACAGCCCTGGTTTGGGACACAGCCCTGGTTTAGGACACAGCCCCAGTTTAGGACACAGCCCTGGTTTAGGACACAGCCCTGGTTTGGGGCACAGTCCTGGGACACAGCCCTGGTTTAGGACACAGCCCTGGTTTAGGACATAGCCCTGGTTTGGGGCACAGCCCTGGTTTGGGACACAGCCCCAGTTTAGGACACAGCCCTGGTTTAGGACACAGCCCTGGTTTGGGGCACAGTCCTGGGACACAGCCCTGGTTTGGGGCACAGCCCCAGCTTAGGACACAGCCCCTCTGTGTCCCGGTGCCGGAGGACGCGGTGACCCAGTTATCTGGGCTGACCTCCCCCGTCCCAGGAAGGCCGGCGCTATGGGAGGATGGACAATGCTGAGCAAACCACGAGCCTGAGCCCGAGCCAAGAATCTGCTCACAGTTGTTTGCCAGGGTTGAGCGAGCCCATGTCGATCTCACGGTCGAACTCGGTGCGGACGTCGTTGAGCACCCCGTCGTCACCAAAGGCCCCCCACTCCATGTTGATGCACATCCGGCCTTCGTCCCCTTCCACCAGGTCAATGTGCCTCATCTCCTCCATGTAGCAGGCGTTGGTGCCAGTACCTGGGCCAAGCACGGACAGGGTGAGCCTTTCCCTCATTCCCATTATTCTTCGTTCCCTTTATTCCCAGCTTCCCTTTGGCCACAGCCCAACGCACCGAAGAAAGTGAAGAACTGAGCACACAAACACTGGACAGTGCTGGTTTTCCAGCACTGATATCCCCCTCTCTTTCTCCCCCCAAGGCCTGCAAGAAGCAGGATCTCCCTCTGGCTTTCCTGGAGGGATGGACCCCAGCTCTTCCCCCTTGCTGCAGCTCACCAACAATGAGGCCAACTTCACAGTTGTGGTCATCGTAGCCACAGGTCATCATGGTTCCCACGGTGTCATTGACCACGGCCACGATGTCGATGTCAAAGTCCTGAGACGGTGGAAACGAGAGAGGGTGACCCAACAGAGCCAAAGCAGACTGAAACACCCCCAGGGAGCCAAGGGGTCCCGTGGCAGGGACCCCATCCCAGCCTCTTACCCCTCTTTTCTTGATGGACTTGCGCAGCAGCGACACCACGTCCCTCCCCTCCACGCTGCCGCACTTGAACCCCTTCGTCCACGTCACGAGGATGCTCTGCAGGGGAACAGCAGGAGGCAAGCTTGGAGGTGACACCTGGCTCCTGGCACAGGGGACACACGGCCCTGCGGGGGGAGCCCCCCGTTATCAGCTCCCCAGCTGCGCTATCAGCCACAGCTTCCGTGTCAGATAAAGTTTATGGCCACGAAATAACGTGTGAGCTGCTCGTTGCTCCCCTGGCAGCAGGAACGTGGTTCCCATGAGCAGGCTTGATTGAGCCCTGCAGCAAAACTTGTTCACAAGCCCGAGGAATGCTCCTTGACCCATCCCTGAGGGGTGGATGGCTTGCTGTGACTATGGAATGCTCCTTGACCCAGCCCTGTGGGGTGAGAGGTTCACTGTGCCTTTGGAATGCTCCTTGACCCATCCCTGTGGGGTGGGGGGCTCGCTGTACCTATGGAATGACCCCTGAGCCATCCCTGTGGGGTGGGGGGCTCGCTGTACCTATGGAATGACCCCTGAGCCATCCCTGTGGGGTGGGGGGCTCACAGTCCCCTGTGGCCAGAGGCACCTGGCCAGGGCTGAGCTGAGCCCTGGGGGGAGGACAGGGACTCAATGACATTTGAAATCTCCAACCCTATGGCCACAGCCCCCTTAGGGAGGCAGACACCCGCCCTGCCTTAGAGCTGGGGAAACTGAGGCACTGAGCCACGCGACCCGGGCGAGGTCACGGGGCACAGACGCTTCCTCCTGCAGCTTCTGCACTTCCCCCGTCGTCTCCAGCCCCGTGTCTGCGGGAGGAAAGCGTTAATCCCTCCCGCAGCCGCTGCGCAATCCCGCGGGAGGACGTGCCGGGGCCGCCGCGCTCCATGGAGCCGGCCCGCGGGGGAGACGGGGGCAAGGAGAGCCAGCAGGGCCCCCCGGCCCCTGCCTGCCCATCCTGGGGGAGATGGGGGCAAGGAGAGCCAGCAGGGCCCCCCGGCCCCTGCCCATCCTGGGGGAGATGGGGCAAGGAGAGCCAGCAGGGCCCCCCAGCCCCTCCCTGCCCATCCCGGGGGAGATGGGGGCAAGGAGAGCCAGCAGGGCCCCCCCAGCCCCAACTGGGTGGCAGCAGGGCCACGTGCCTCGCTGGGCTCGGGGATGTTTGGTCTCCCGGCGAGGTCACGGCTCCCAGAGCGCCGGCAGAGCTGCCAGTGCCAGTGCCAGTGCCAGTGCCAGTGCCAGTGACAGTGCCAGTGCCAGTGCCAGTGACAGCCAGCGGTGCCCGGGGCTGGCAGAGGGGGACAGGGACCGCCCTCCCCGCGCTGGCTGCAGGGGGGACGTGATGCTGGGCACGTCTGGCTGCAGCTCTGGAGCAGCCAGGGAAAAGCTGCTTTCCATCCCACGGAAACGTCGGCTCGCAGAGCCCTGCAGCTCCTGGGACACACGGGCCAGGAACCACGCCCTGCTGGCACACACCCTGACCCTGGGACGCAGAGCCTGTCCAAGCTCACAAATGGGTGGTAGCTGAAAAACCCTCTGGAAAAATTAGGAGAAATCCAGAAACCCAGGCACAGGGTTCCCAGAGCAGCTGTGGCTGGCCCTGGATCCCTGGCAGTGCCCAAGGCCAGACTGAACAGGGCTTGGAGCAACCTGGGGTAGTGGAAGGTGACCCTGCCCACGGCTCTGAACTCTGAATGGTCCTTAAGGCCCCTTTCAACCCAAACCACTCCAGGCTCCTATGAAAACCTGGCCAGATGTGTTTAAAACAGGAGATCCAACACCACTTATTGTCATCAAACAGCTTTTAAAAAGGCAATCTGGCACATATCCTTAGCCAACTATTTTCTTTTAACAATTTTTTGTGTTTGGAGAAGACAAGCAACAGGGTTTATTGGGAAGTGATGCCAAGCTCTGCATTCCCTGAAGGAATGTTCCATCCTCTCTGTCCCTGACCCTGCAGCCACTGAGTCACCGACAAAAAACATTCATAAAAATAAAAGGACAGTGCTGTCCTAAGCTCCTCTCACCCAGAGCTTGGGAAATGGCTTCACAGGAACGAGAGATGTGGCCCTTCAGGAAAGGCCCTTTTGTGGCCCAAAATCAATGAGCCCAATTAAAATCCTGAGCTAAACTGGTGTGGAACCCAGAGCGAGAGCTCAGCCTGTCCCTGCACAGCGCCTCACCCACCTCGTCCAGCTTGGTCTGGTGACACGGGAAGGAGAAGGTGAAGCCAAGGGGGAGTTTCTTGTCTTTGATTTGCAGCTTGTCCAGGAAGTTGGCCAAACACTCGGCAATGTGGTCGAAAAGCTGCAACGAAGGTAAAGAAGGGTGAGACCTGCCCTGGCTGCCCGCTCCGAGGGGACGCGGCGCCTGCACCCCTGCCCGGGAATCCACAGCTCCCAGCACCAGACCCAGCGGGATCCCAGCCCTGCTGCGGCCCCAGGACACGCCGGGGACCCTGCAGGAGCCCACCTGCACCCCGCTGCCGCGCATCAGCTCCTCGGGGATGGCGTAGATCTGGTTCTCCATCTCCACCTTGCGCAGCCCGTTGTCCGACACCCGCACCCGCAGCACGCGGAAGTTGGTGCCACCGAGGTCCAGCGCCAGGAAGTCCCCGTCCTCTGTGGGATCAACAAGGACAACCCTTCAACCCTCTGTCCACACCCCGAGGCAACCACCCCCCTGCTAGCTACAAGGATACGGTCAGGTTTTTTATTATATTCCGTTATTTTATTCATTGTTGTGATTTCTTCTTGGTATTTCACCGGAGCGGTCGCTGCCCCTCCTCTGCCCCCTGGCAGCCCCCCTGCCAATGGAGGATCAATATTTTGGCCATCCTCGAGCCACATCCGGATGCCTTGGGGAGGCTGTGGCAGGAGGACAAGTCCCACCAGCCCCCCAGAAAAGCCCGTGCCCTAAGCGCCAGGGATCCCAGGGAAGATGAGCTCTCAGGCTCCATTCCTCACCCTACTGGTGCTCGTGGGAGCTCCTAAACCTGCATCCCAAGGGGTTAAACCCTGATGGCAGCTGTGGGACCACCGGAGCTTGGCTCGGTTTCTCTACACTCAGACACCCCTCACGTCCAGGCTCAGGCTCAGGCTCAGGCTCAGGCTCAGGCTCAGGCTCAGGCTCAGGCTCAGGAATGCCGCGCACTCCTGACAGCAAGGAGGGAAGGCGGCAGCAGGGAAGCAGGAGGGGAGAGGCCCCCAAAGACCTTCGGGGCCTCATTGCTGCCTTCTCCAGGGAGAGCTGGGACGGCTGCTCCAAGGGGAGCCCCGAGGCTGAGCCCGGAGCGTGTCCAGGCCCTCGGGAGCGGGCGGGGAGAGGCCGGCTGGCTGTGGGAGCGGGGAGAGGGCCGGGGAAAGCCCTCCATCAAAGCCCTCCATCAGCACTGTCCCAGCCCTGAATGCACCCAATGTGCTGTGCTGGCTCCCGGGCGCTTTGTGCGGCACAAAGGGAACAAAGCCCGCGGGTCGTTAGTATGCGCACGCCGGCCGCGCCGCCGTGGCTCCGGCCGCAAAGAGCTCCCGCCCGGGCCCGGGCCTGGGCCTCGGCCTCGGCCTCTCCCGGGCCGAGCTCCGCGGGCCCGGGGCGAGGGAACGGCCACGGCAGCGGCCGGGAGCTGGAGCAGCTCTGCGGAGGTGGCCAAGGGCCAGGGAAAGCAGCTGCGGGGCTCCAAGGAGATGAGGAAGGAGCGAGAGGCTCCAGCGGGCCCAGAGCTGGGCACGGAGAACGGGGGCGCAGCCCGGGGTCAGCGCAGCACCTCGGCGGCCAGAACATCACCAAAAGAGGGCTCGGGGCATCACATCACCGGGGAGCCAGAGGGTCACGGAGCTCCTGCCTTGCTCCAGCCACTCCCTGGCTGGTCCTTTCTCCTCCTCCCCTTGACCCTTTGCAGCCATGAGCTTTAAACCAGTTTGGCAGCTCGTTTGGCAGCCTGTGTGCCAGCCACAGGCCACGGTGGCTCTTCACATGGAAAACACACCAGGGAAACCGTGGAGAAGCTCCCTGCTGCCCCTGGTGAGCCCAGCACGGGCACCATCCCCAGCCACAGCAGGGCAGAGCTGGCATCGTGTCCAGAGAACACCTTAGGGGGCTGATAAATACCAGCAGAGCTCAGAGAACACCTCAGAGGGGCTGATAAATACCAGCAGAGCTCAGAGAACACCTCAGAGGGGCTGATAAATACCAGCAGAGCTCGGAGAACTCCTCAGAGGGGCTGATAAATACCCCAGGGATGCGGGCACTGGAGCCAAGAGGCTGCTCAGCTCCTCGGAGGTGACCCAGGAGGATCCCAAAAAAAGGGCTGAGGAGCCCAGATGGGGCCATCCTTGTCCTGCCCAGCCCTCACACTGCTGGTGCTCCGGCCAAGCCAGCCCAGGGCCGTGTGGGACCAGCTCTGCCCCGGCCACGGAGCCCCAGAGGGCCCCAAACCCCCCTCAGCCCCTCAGCGCCACGGCAGCAGCACAAGCAGTTCGGGGCAATCCCTGGGAATTCCGGGGTGGACCAGGAGGGAAGAGGCAGCAAGTTCTCCCTGGGAAAGCTCCCAGCCGTGCTGGGAACACGGGATGGGCTCCAGGACTGGGCACTGCCCCCCGATTTGGGCTCCAGCCCCTGTGATAAGATACCAGAGCTGGTGCTGAGCCCACAAGGCAAACAGCGAGGGCAAACACAGGGCCCTGGTTCCAGGGGCTGTTTGCTCTTGGCGAGGGGTGAGAGCTGGTGCCTGGAAAACCTGCTGTGCCCCTGGGAACAGCAGTGGCTGTGGGATCATGCCCCAGCCCCTCAGAGGCTGGCACCCCAGAGATGCCACCTCAGGACTTCCAGCCCGCTGCAATTCCACCACCTAGGGATCCTCTGGCAAAGTGGGTTAATAAAAAATAGGAGGAGGAGGAGGAGGAGGAAAAGCTGGGAGGCCCAGACTCCAGGGAGGTGCAGGAGAAGGTGGAGTTGCAGAGCCTGGCATTTCCCACTGGCAGCCCCTCCCTCCTCCCTGCGAAGTGGTGGCACCATGGCTGGGGTTGGAAGGGGCCCTAAGGACCCCTCACTTCCACTCCCCTGCCCTTTCACTGGCCCTATGGCCCATCCAGCCTGGCCCTGAACACTTCCAGGCATGGGGCAGACACAACTTCCTTGGGAATCTGTGGAGTTGGTAAATGGAGTCTGGTAAACCCCCATGCTCTCTGGGCATGCAAACAGCCTTTTTTTCCCAAGCCTCTGTGCCACATGAGCTGGTTTTCCTGCAGAGGCAGCCAGGTCTTGGCAGGAGCTGAGCCCCCCAGCCAAGGGAAAGGTGCTGCCAAGAGCCACCCTTCGGATTTCCAGGGATTTGACCCCCAAGTCCTGCAGCATCCTCCTGAAAGCTCCAGGCTGGGCTTATCAGCTGCTGGGGCTTAACAGAGGATGCACCACAGGATCCTTGTGTCAACACCGTTGTGGAGGGGGAAACCCGGGAACCCTGGAAAAGCCTGGAGAATCCAGGAATGGAGCAGGGAGGAGGGTGGCAGGGAAGGCCCTTGGGAGAGTCACTGGGGCTCCAAGGAGAAGCTTATTTGGGATCTGTTTCCCCATCACCTCGCTGCCAGCACGGCGTGGTGGTGTTCCAGCGGGTGCCAGAGCCAAGCAAAGCAGGGAAAGTTGATTTTAGAGGAGTTTCTGCTTTCAAAGCAGAATTCCCCCCTCTTATCACACCACATGGGAATGGCAAAGCCACCGAGAGCCAGGAGGCAGGGCTGTGTTTTGGCTTAACCTGCAGATGTGACCTTGTATTTCCATAAGCACCTCTCATCCCCCTGGATCCCGGGAGCTGTGCATTAAATTATTAAATTATTATTGAATGTCTAATCCCACCTGGGAGCTGCAGGAGGAGGGGAGGGAGGACAGAGACATTCTGCAGGTGGATGGTTGGGAGCCCTGTGGCACCAGAATCAGGTGAGAGCAGGGCTGGAGCTGAGGAATAACCTGTCCTTGGACTGGGAGCAGCTGCTGGACCTGGCACAGGGGCCCAGCCCAGGTCAGACTTTGCCCAGGAGCTTTAAAAAGAGGGAAGAAGGAGGGATGTGGCCCTGGACGGTGAGCTGTTGCCACACCATCTGTGCCAGGCATCTGGCACCAAGCCCCCAACCCTGACTTGCCACCTTCCAACCCCCTCCCCAAAACCCAAGGGTCACTGATGCCGCTCAGAGGCTGCATCCAGGGAATCCCAGCTCTTAGTTCCCTGGGATTTGCTCAAAACTCCCACATTGCCCAGCCCCCCTGGGCAGCTGCAGCGCCGTGACTGCCCCGGCATCCCTCTCATGTGACATTTTCCATGCTGCTGTTCCCCTTTCCCCCCGTCCCCCGAGTGAGAAATGCCAGCTGGGACACTGGAGAGGCTGGGTACAGGGAAGGGAGCCAAGGATCTGTCTTGTAAGGGCATGGGGAGGGATTGCTCCTGCTCCCAACGGCGGGTCAGGGTGCTGGAAGTGCTGACACACGCCCCACCTGCACCCAGCACCTTTGGCTGCACCAGTTCCCGTGCCCAGGGGCGGCTCCTGGCTATGCCTGTAATTAAAAATATCCTCCAACATTTAAATAGATTGGAATCTTGATCCCAGGGCAGGCAGCCAGGTCCAGCTTTTGGGTGTAGGTGCAGCTGGGGGCCCAAGATCAGGGGGTGCTTCGAGGATTAAAGGGGCTCACGGGGAAGGTGGAGACAGACTTTTAGCAGGGGTGTGGTGAGAGGACAGGGGAATGGCTTTCAACTGAAAAAGTGGAGATTTAAGTTGGATATTATTAGCACCATGGGACAGTGGAAGGTGTCCCGTGGCAGGGGGTGGCACTGGATGGGCTTTAGGGTCCCTTTCCACCCAAACCGTGCCATGATGTCTGCTGCTCCCCAGGGATGCAGGAGATTTGGAGTGGATTTGGTTTGGAAATCCAAACCGCTTGGATCTGACCAACGTAGAGGCTTCTCCAGCCCAAACCTTTCCACAATTCCGTGACTCCATGGTTCTGTCACTCCTGTCCTTGCCCCCGGGGAGCGGCCAGCCGGCAGCCGTGAGGGATTTGGGCTCTGTCCCTCTTTGTCCACCTCTCCTCCCCTTCAGCAGCCAGCACCAAACACTTGCTGGGTGCTGGCTACACCTGAGGGCGATGCTGCGGGGATGGAGACAAGCTCCTTCCCCAGACACCGGGCTGGCAGGGGGAGCGAGGAACCTTCCCACGGGGATGCCCCGGGGAGCAGCTCTTCGGGCTGAGAGGAGGATGTGCCCGGCTGCAGCGTGCCCTGGGCAGCTCGGGGACAGGCAGAAAGGCCACATTGTGAGGGCTGCAGAGCCCCTGCTCCTGCCGGGGCCCTGGTGGCACTCAGACAGCGCTGGCACCGCTGCCGCCTCGCTGCTAATGAAATCTGATGAGCCGGACCCGTGACTGTCTCTGTCCTGCCAGCAAGGGCACGCGAGGGCGGCTTCCCTCCCTCCCTCCCTCCCTCCTGCCAGCAGGAACTGGGAGCCCCTCCAGCCCCGGCACGGAGCGAGGCCTGTCCCCACACTCAGCCTGGGCAGCACGCAGCCCCAAGGGCCAGCAGTGCCGGTGCCACCCCTGTTCTGGCAGTGCCACAGGATGGGTGTCCCCAGCCCTGCCGGGAGCTCCTCTGCTGTACCTGTCCCGTCTGGGGTGGACCTGACGAAGGTGGGCAGCATCTTCACGGAGGCGGTGGGGTTGGTGTCTGCTCCCAGCCCCTTCTCCATCTCCTTCTCAAAACGCTGGGACACCTCCAGGAGGGTCTCATCGGAGAGCCGCATGTGGTACAGGTACTTGTCGACCTGAAGGGTGGAGAGAAAGCCCAAGGGTCAGCAGAGGGCTGGGGACACGGGCCCAGCTCAGGACAGCACCCAGCCCCTCCCAAGGCTGCTGGGGTGGGCACGAGGAGCAGGTTCTGACCCATCCCAAAGGGCAAGACGTGGCAGCGTTGCTGGGATTGCTCATCCCAAGCATCACCCACCGCTGCTCCTGCACCTCTCCCCAAGGTGCTCACCCTGCACCCCCTCCCCAGACTCTGCCAGCTGGGGAATGCCGAAGCACGAGTTGCTCCTGGTGCTCCAAAGCACCTTCCCGCTCCGTCACCCACAGACACCCAAACAGGTTGCTGCAGAAGCAGGAATTCAAACTCAGGAGTGAGTCAGGAGGTCGGCAGTGGAGGTTTTCCAGGTGCAAAGCCCTTCCCATTCCAGGGCATCAACGCACCCTGACCTTGACCCCCGGGGCCTCTTCCTACACCAAGGATGCTCGGCAGGAACCCACTGCCCTGTCATTTCTCCACTGCTGAGATCACCCCAAGAGCCCAGAGCTACTCAACACCCTCGAGCAAACCACGCTGAAGTGACAGAAGTGGCAGCTGGAGTGACACGAGTGAGCGCTGGAATGACACAAGCGCGTGCCGTGGCCGGGGAGGGAAGAAATCCACCCCACCCCCTGTTCCTGGAAATTGTTATACCCTTGAGCTGACGGTGTGGAGAAACCCTTCTATAAATGGCATCAACACATCTTGTCTTGCCTGGGAAAGGCATGGAAAAACTCCTCCTCGGGCAGCCAACAGCACCGTGCGTGCCCGCGCAGCCTGGCCGGAGCAGGGAGCACTGCCCGCTCCCAAGCGATGCCCTGCTTCAATTAGCTTCCCTTAGGACTAATTAAAGGGCAGCTGCAAGCCCTGAGAAGTCAGGAGGAAAACTCCACCCCGTGTGCTCACCTGTCTGCAGGCACGTAACACCGGGTCACCGGAACCCGGGCCCGGGCTGTGCCGTGTGGGGCTGTGCTGCAGGAAATGGGCATTTTGTGGGTGGCTAATTGCACCAGGCCCAGGGTGAGCTCGCTCAGGGATGTGCCATCCCTCCCTGGGCTGCACACAACAGCCCTGCTGCGGTTTTGGCTGCCTGTGTTTCGGGCCCAGGGAGCTCCAGCACGTCCTTTCCCCCCCACCCTGAGTTCTGTGGGAAATCTGGGAGCTGAGACCCCTTTGGCGAGGTCAGAGGATGGAGGAAAGCCCGGCCCAGCCCATTCCAGCAGTGCTGCTGCATCCTCTGCAGAGCAGCATCCTCTGAGGAAAACCTCCTCCCCCTTTCTCCGGGTACTTCCAGCTCCTTCCCAAAACCAGGAGCTGCAAGACCAGGTAGACACGAGGAGAAGGCCAAGGAGAAGGAATCCTGGAGATTTCCTGGTACCAGCTGTTTACCAGCCTCTCCTTATCCAGGCCAGCAGCAGGAAGTCAAACACTCTCCTCCCTCCTCTCCTGTTTGCTTTCGCTTGCTGAAAATCCCCTCCCATGTGCTGAGGCTCTGGTTACTGGCACCAGTAACCTCCAGTTAACTGCCTGAGAGGTGGCTCTGGGGCTGGAGCTCACCTCCACGCCAGCCCCAGGGTAGGGAACGTCCCCTTGAGCCGTGCCAAGGGTTATCCCAAGGGTGATCAGTGGATGCCATCATCCCAGAGAAGCGGGGTGCTTTGGGAGCTCCTCAGCAGTGAAACCCCCCAGCCAAAAATCCCAGCAGAGGGGAAGCCCCCCGAGGCTTCAGCCCCTTCCCCCAGGACAGGCCCCGCTCGGCACGTCCCCCATGTCCTCCAGGCTGCAGCACACCAAGAATAACCTCGGCCTGAGGAGCAGGGTGACCTCCCCCTAATCTCCAAAGCCCTTAAAACCTGGATCATCTTCTCCCAACGTGGCTATCACCCCACTTGGCAGCTAAAGCAGGTCAGGGCGTGCAGCAGGATGGCTCCTTCCCCGCTGAAACCACCCTGGCTCTGCCTGGCCCCCACCAAGGAAGAGCCATTCCCAAAACTTCCCAGCCCTGCGGCTTGGTTGGTTACCCCCAGCACGCCTCAAATTGTCACAAAGGTGGGATAAAATGGGGAACTCAGCCTGCAGTGCCAGGGGCTGAGCATCTTTCAACACAAAACACCTTCTCAGTTGCTTAACGTTTCTGAAGAGCGTGGAATGGTTTAGGTCAGGTCGCCAATTCCAAACAAAGTCACTGGGTCAGGATCCTGAAGGGGGCAATTGAGTTTCTGGAGAGCTTCCAGCCTAAATAATGGTGTTTCCTCGAGGAGGTCAAAACAAACTGAGGGGAGAAGGAAGGGATGGAAGCTGGGGAGCTCTGGGCATGCCCCAGCCCAGGACACCGTGTTAAAGCTCCGGATCACGGAGTAGCTGTGGGTGTAATGAGCTCAATGCCACGTTTTTGAACCAAACCCCAGCAAATCCCCATCTCTTGGCTCAAGGCTGTCTCCAAGGCTCAGCTCACTTCCATGCCGGATGCTGGAGAGGTGCCCAGGGTCGCCGGTCCCGGCTGCACGGCCACCGCTGGGAAACCTCAACTTGCCCAGTTTCTGCTGCTCTGCGACCTGAGCTGAGCCAAGCCGTGCTGAGCTGTGCTGAGCTTAAAGCAACCCAAAGAGCAGCTTTTGATTTCCAGCCTCATGGCTGCGGTGCCAGGGCTGCAGCTGGGCACCATTCTGCTCCTCAAGACTGCTCTTAAGGAGCCCCGACCCCAAGGGATCAGTGCTGTGGAAATATTAATTAACTAATCTTCAAATGACTCAATTCCAAGTCAGTGCTGCTCTCCATAGAAAAGAGTCAGGGCTGTTCAGCCTGGAGAGGAGAAGCCTAAAGGGGCTCCAGGAGAGCTGGAGAGGGAATTTGGCCAAGGGCCTGGAGGGACAGGACACAGGGAATGGCTTCCCACTGCCAGAGGGCAGGGCTGGAGGGGATATTGGGCAGGAATTGTTCCCTGGCAGGGTGGGCAGGCCCTGCACAGGGTGCCCAGAGCAGCTGGGGCTGCCCCTGGATCCCTGGCAGTGCCCAAGGCCGGGCTGGAGCACCCTGGGACAGTGGGAGGTGTCCCTGCCCATGGCACGGGTGGCACTGGCTGAGCTTTGAGCCCCTTCCAACCCAACCCATCCCAGGATCCCGAGAATCCCTCGGCTCACACGCTGCCCTTGCAGGGACGCTGGGGACCCTGTCCCATCCCTCGGGGACACGGGGCAGGGCTGCTGAGGGTGACGACGCTTCCGGCCCCGCGCCGCCGCTTCCTGCGCAGGGGAAGGGGAAGGGCCCGGGGAGCTTTGTTCCTGGGCAGAAAAGTCCCAGACTCATCTTTCCCATTTAGGATCCCGGGTTCCAAGATGGGGAAGCTGTTCGCCTTTTGTTTTGGTTTTGCTCTGAATCCTTTCCCAGAGCCACGTGGCTGCCAGGAACCCGGGCGGGAGCACGTGTCCCCGTCCCTGAGCGTCTCCCCGCTGCACTCTTCAGCTGGATGTGGCCAATTCCAGCAGCCTCTTGAGCAAAAGCAGAGCACTGGGGGAGAGTGGCCGCTCTCTGGGATAGATTCTTTGTCTTTTGGGCAACAAAGCCAAACATTTGTTGACTGTAAGGTGACGGAGCAGTGTTCACATTTGGGGAAGGCTGGAACACCCCAAATCCCACAGCATGTGCTGTCACCCCTCTCTCCAGGGAAATTTTTGCTGGGAAATGATATTTTCTTTAAATTACTTCCCTCCCTACCCCAGTTTTTAACGTGAAGCATGCTGTTTTGTAAGAATCCCTGAAGTTCTAGGGAATGCTGGCTCTCTCCCTGCTTCTCTGGGAGGGGGATGCTGTATGCTCCCACCCTGCCCAGTCTGTGGTGGGACGTGAGGCACCTGGGGAAAGCGAGGCAGCGGGAGCAGCAGAGGCTGCAGGGTGAAGGATTTATTCCCTGTCCCAAGGCAGAGCCTGTTCCATGTCCTCAGCCCCGTGCCTGTCCCTGTTTCCCACCCCAGGTGACTCAGGGCAGGGAACCGGCTCGTCCCCTTCCCCGACCTCCCGCGGGTGACACAGGGGTGATGCTGGGCTGCACCCTCCCTCCCCAGCCCTGGCCCTGGTGGCACCCACGTCCTTCAGCTCCTCCACGCCGGCTCCGAGCCGGCTCCAAGCCCACGTGGGATGACACACGCCCCGAGTCATCCTGAGCCCGGCTGAGTCAGATGTTTCCTGCTCGGCCGGTTCCTCCCCATCCTCACCCCCGGGACAGCAGCTGGATCCACGCCGGAGGTGGAGCCGGGAAGTGACACCACGGAGCATCCGTGACACCACGACCCATCCTCGGGTGACCCCGCTGCCCCACAGCCCCACTAAAACCCAGCTCAGCCAGGAAAACGCCCTGCCTTCCCATTCTGGAACTGCTCCCGTCCCTGCCACTCCATCCTTGTCCCCCTGTTAAACCCAGAAAGTTTAGGGGCAGAGATCCCACCCAGGTGCTGGATGGCAAAGCCTCAGTGGCCCCAAGAATCCCCCCTCGGAGGGTGGGAGCGTGTCCCTGGGGAGGGGAAACTGAGGCTGGGTGGCTCTGGCGAGGTGGAGAGGAGCAAGGGGCTACAGGACGGCTTCCCAAAGGTGGGAAAAGCTGTCCTGCCATTGACCTCGGCTCCTGCCATTGACCTCGGCAGCCTCAAGGGAAGCTGCTAAGTTGGTTTTCCAGGAATTTGCCATAGGTGCCCCTCCCATATCCACAGAGGCAGCCAGGGAGGAATCAGCTGGGTAAAACTAATCCCTCGGCAAAGGAGAAATTAAAAAACAAACCAAAACAAAACGAGGAAAACCTGCCCCTCCCCCTGTGGGGGACGGCCACAAATGCAGGAAAATCAATTCCATGCCCAGTTTTTTGGAGGAGGGATGGGGAGGAAGAGACGCTCAGCCCCCACTGCCGTGGCACGACGGGGCTGAGGGACCAGGAAGCCCAGGGTGAGCTGGCCCATCCCGAGGGAGCGCAGGGCAGCAGCGGCAAACTTTCAAGCTGGGATCTCAGAAGGACGCTGCCGAGGTTAATTAAAGTTTGCACAATCCCTTGGGGGTTAGATAAGTCTGGACAACCCACTTTCGAGGCAGGAAAAGGGCAGGAGGTGGGGAGGAAGGAAATGTGCACCCCAGATGAGTGGCAGAGCAGGTAAAGCTGCTCCATGACAAGAATGGGAAGAAAAATCCCATTTTTGAGGCTATTTTCAAGGCCTTGAGGTGGACACAAACCACAGCTATTGGAAAAGGCACTTTTTTACGCCAGCTGAGCTCCTTTTCTCCCTGATGCAGAGGGAAAACACATCCCAGGCTACCACCTACAATCTTCTTTCCCAAGCACAGTCTCAAACACAGGGCTTGATAAGAAGACCCAACCAAACAAATCACAGCTTTCCAAGAATCTCACCCCCCTCCACCTCCCTGTGCTGGGGACTCCTTGGCTTTTCCCTTTGGGGAGACTTACAAACCAGGAGCAATTTTTACACCCGTGGTGGAAGCAGCCAGCTCAGACAGCTGGCTTCTCCCTCCTCTCCGTGAGCCCAGCTGAGCTCCGAGCTCTCTCCCAGCTTTGCCTCACTGGGAGGATTCACAGGAATTTGTTTAAAAATATCCCGGAGAAATCCAGTTGTGGAGGCGGCCAGGAGGGCAGTGCCATGTCCCACAGTATCCCCAGCTCTGCCCAGCGGCTCCTGGATGGTTTTTTCCCTCCCTCACATCCCAACAATCTTTTTTTTTTTTGGGTTTTGGAGCCGCCAGGGGAACGAAGCCGGTCGCTGAGGCTTCGCACACCCTTCTCCCGGTGGGGCAGGAAGGCGAATTCCTCCATGCAGGCTTTCCCTGAGCATTATTCCCAGCTGTTCCCGATAAGGAAGGCGTGAGCAGCCCGGAGCCGGGGCCGGGCTGTGCCGCTGGCCTATTTCTGCCAGGGTTACACAACCCCTTCCCGTGGATTTGGCTGTTGCACAACCCCGGGGCCACCGGCGAGCGGAGGGAGAAGCCGAGCCCGTATTTCCTTACGGATCGCTTTGCCTCGGGAAGTTTTCCCTGCACTTTGTTTAGGTTGGGGTTGGTGTATTTTTTTTTTTTTTTTTTTTTTTTTTTTTTTTTTTTTTTTTTTTAAATGTTCTCCCTCGATTTCCTTCCTATTTAACACCGGTGAAGGGCCAACGTGGCAAGTTTCACTTCCCCGGTGGCATCTCCAGGGTTATGGCAGGTCTCTCCAAGCATTTTCCTCATTTTTTTTATGGCGATATTTGCAAATCCCAACCACCTCACGCTCAGACCAGCAAATCCCGACCACTTCCAGAGTCAGGAATCACAGATGAACTCCTCTCTGCCCCGTTCCCAGATGCCAGCGGAGCACTGCAGGAGGAGCCTGAGCCTCTCCACTCTCTCCATCCCGCATTTTTTCTCCAGGAATAATTTATTAAGCCCAGCCTAAGCGCTGTCCTGGCCAGACAAAGGCCGGCTGCTCCCGCAGGAACTCTCGAGCTTTTCCAGTGCCTGAGCCCAGCAACGAGGGGTGACCCGCACCCCGCGCATCCCCGCGGGACGCTGCTGCTTGGGCGAGCAGTCTGGGAACAGGCTCGGGGACCCCGAAATTAAGGATTCAGAACCCCGGAATTAAGGGAACGGGAGACAGGAGGGTGTTTTCCATCACTGTCAGCGCAGGGATGGGGGGGACACGCGCGGCTTGGGGTGGCGGTCACCGCGTGGCGAAGGGGACCCGAGGGGCAAGTGCCACCCCCGGGCTGGTGGCCCGGGCTGACCCCGCTCCCCGCGGGGGCTTCGCCTCGTTGCCCCGGGAGGCGGGGAGCGGGGGAAGCGGCTCCCGGGGATGCTCCGCGCCGGCGGGAAGCGGCGACACGTGCTGCGCGGGGCGGCCGCGGGGGTCCCGGCTCCGGCGGGGACAGGCACGGAGATTCCCCCCTTCCTCCTCCTC
>VZSE01002400.1:93862-144239 GCA_013398275.1 Promerops cafer | reverse complement strand
CACCACCACCCGAAGAAGGTCATGTCAGTGATGGTCTCCTGTGATCCGGGGGCTTCCAGCCTGGGCAGCCCCCCGTTATCCACAGGCTGTTTCACCCAGGTCTGCACGTCAGCGGCTGTCAGCGCCCCCGCTTCGCGGGGCGGGTGTCTCTGTGACACCCCCCAAGGCCCCGAGCTCAGGACCCTCTGCTCAGCCTCGGCGGGACGGCTGCCGGTAAGATGTCTGCATCCCGTCTCTTCCTCGGGCATCGCTTCGGGGGCGCGGGAGGCCGGGGATGGTGCTGGCTGGGGAGCAAGGAGTGGGTGACCGCAGCATATACAGCCCCCTCCCTTCCAAATTTTGCAGCTTATATTGGACTCTGCACCCTCTGATGTGTCTTTCTGGGGGTGGGGGAGGGTGAGGTCTGAAATCAGAAGTCGCAGTGAAATGGCTGAGATGTTTCTCAACTTCCCCTCGGCCCTGCGTGCCTGCGGCTCCGGCTTCCGCTTCTTGGCCTTTTTTCGGCCTCTTTTCCTCTCTGCAGCTTGCAGAAAGTCCGGGTTGTGCCTCAACAGCCGGTCAGCAATCCCAGGCCCTTTGAGAAGCCCTTTCTATGGTGGGGAAGTGAGGAATGGGTACAGGCAGAGCCCCTACCTGCTCTGGGCGGGGGACACCAGCCCTGCCCACAGGCTCTGCCCACTTTGGAGCTGTGACCCCCGGGGTGACCTGTCACCTGGGGAGGTGGGGGGACACGGGACAGGGGTGCCACAGCGTCACTTTCCAAGCTTGGTCTCTGCCTGTGGTTACGGTGGGGCTGGCAATGGCTGTTTTTTGTGGGGGGTCTCATCCTCCATGGATCACCCCAAGGCCCTGATGCTGGGAGTTGGGTAGGGGGTTGCTGTCCCATATCCCTGCCGCCAAGCCGCGGGGTCACGGCTGTGCTTACAAAGCCCAACACTAAGCTACAAAGCTACCCCTAAGCAGAGAGAGTGAGGCAAAAGTCGGGTGCTGGCCCCATGCCCATCGTCAGGGCACACAGGAGGCTCTGCCCAGCCTGTCCCTGCTCCCGGAGGGCCCCCTCCGAGTCCTCGGCCCGTCGGCCCCGCTGGCAGCTGGCATTTAATTCCTGCCTGCTCCAGCCTGGGCACACATCCAGCCCTCACTGTGAGCCTCTGTTTTCCTCGGTCCTGGGAGAGATCCCAGACCCCGCTAACACCGATTTAGTCTTCCCAAAGCTTGATTTATTTATTCCTCGCCCCCCTTTTCCCAATGCCTAATGCTTGGTGCCAGCTGGGGACATTGCCGCGGCCGAGGGAGTGTCTTTGCTTCCCCCTTTGTGCCATGGCTGGGGGGCTGGATGTGGCCGTTTCGAGTCCATCCCGGGGGACTTGGGGACCACCTGTCTCCTCTCCAGCCTCTTTGTCCCCGAACCAGGCGAGACATCCTGCACTGCCAGGGGCTGCTGCTCAAGAAGACACCATCATTGCTGCCCTCTCCCTTACAAACGCCCCACAGACTCCCAGTACCATTCTGTAGATGTGCAGAGCTGGTTTTGGGCTAATGGCCCCTTTGTCATCATCATCATCATCATCATCATCATCAGCCACTCCAGTGCTCAGGGTACTCCTTCCTGCCGCTGTCCCCTAAGCCTAAGCGTGGTCGGGGAAGGGGGTGGGTGTGACACTTGGGGACATGAAGTGCTTGTCCTTAAGTGACATCTGGGATCAAGAGGTTTTGGGCTAACGGCCTCTTTGTCATCACCACCACCACCATCATCATCATCATTCACCCACACAAGGAGATGTTCCGGGGGCTGCCGTCCCTTGAACAGGGTCTGGAACAGCCGGGGACACGATGTGCTCCTCTCCCCCTCGGTGGCTTGCGAGAGGCGTTCCCCCGGCCCCCCTCTCATTTCCCGCTGCTGTTATCCCATTCGCGGTGCTGAAAATACTATTTCCAGCCCCGGCATGGCACTCGCAGCCCTGACAGCTGGGATTCCTGCCGCACACACCCCGTTTATGGCACAACCTTTGTGTGCAGAGCCGAGGCAAGCAGATAGGAGCGTTTCCTCCCAGTTCCCAAGCAGGGCAATCGCGGCCGCTCCCACCGGCTTTGTGCCACATGAGCGATCTGGGATCACACGGAGGAGCCTATCACCCCGCGGGAAAGCAGGATGGGTTGACTCTCACCGTCCAAAAAAACCTTATATTTACCATACTCTCCGATTTGAGGGTTCTGGAGTAATTAAATGCATTTTCCTCCAGGGAAAAATGTGTCTTTTGGAGTGGTTTTAGTCCATGCCAATCCCGTTGTCAGCGTTTGCCCATCTCTGGTCTCTACAGGGGCTTAGGGCTGTGCAAGAGCACTGGAGAGAGGGGTGTTTGTGCCGTGGGACCCCAGCTCCCCACCCTGAACGAGGCCACCCAGAGTCCTCTGTGGTTCTGTACGAGCTGGCAGGGCTGAGCCGTCCGTGCAAAGAGCACCCAAGAGTGGCAGCCCCTGTGGGTGCTGGGTTGTGGGAGAACCTGCTCAGCAGCACCCCAGATTCTACAGGGGTGACATAATCCCATCCCACCTTGATCCCATCAAAGGGTTTTCTACATGGGCAAAAAGGGGGGATTTTTGGGGGACGGATGGGTGGGGAAGTGGTGATTGTGCTGCTGCCCTTGGAGGGGCTTGTTTGGCTATGGCTTTTAAAGCCACCAGCTCTTCTCCACCGGGGAACATCTCCCGGGATGGGGCTGTTGGAGGGGATGCAGATGTGGGCTGCACCCCAGAGCAGGGAGCAGTACCTGGGGTGAGGGTACTGCCTTCCTCCCCAGGGCAGGGTGGTCTCACTGCCTCCCAGATCAGCCTCCATTCCCATCTGCTTCTCGTGCACTACTGGCCCTCGGCCACCCCAGGGCAGTGGGGGCTGCACCTGTGGGGGTCTGACCCAGCAGCCCCTTAGCACAAGCAAGCAGCAGGATCCTGGAGTGCCCCTTGGCTCCCCGCCAACTCCGAGTGCCCAACCCCCGGCGCTGCGTTCCCACGCCCCCGTGGGGGCGGTGGGGCTGGTGAAAGGGGGGAACTGGGGGGAGCCCTATAAAGGGCCGGGCAGAGCCCGGGCAAGCCCGGAGAAGGCAGCGGATGCTGCTGAAAGGGAAGGTTTGCAGGAGGAACCCCCGGCGGGGGGGCTGAGGGGTGCTCTGATGCTTGGGCTGGGCGCAGGGTGTAGCCCCTGGCGCCAGGGCTGGGCTCAGGGCTGCTTGGCAGGCAGAGCTGGCAGGGGGCCCAGCCTGCCCCCTCACTGCCTTATATCCCACCGAAATTTTGGGGTCAAGCCTGATTTCCCGCCCCCACCACCATATCGGGGTGTAGATGGTGTGTTCTCACATCCTGGGGAGCCGTGGCTGGGGGCTGGCAAGTGGCGTGGGGTGGTCCTGCCATGTCTTGGGGGGGGGTCTTTGGGTTTGGTCCCTGCTCCCTTACCTACTCTGGTTCATCCCACCCCCCCTCAGTGCTGGTAGAGTGCAGGGAGCCCCTCGCTGTGCCCCACTCAGCTGTTGTGTGCCTAATCCTGCCCGGCTTGGGGGATGGCAGCTGGGTCACAGGAGGGAGCCCCTTGTCCATTGTCCCTTGCTGGTGGGTCCCAGAACTCGGAGTCCTGCCGCTGTCTGAGCCCACCCCCCAAAACTGCACTTGGGGAAGCAGGGCTCCCCTTTATCCCCTCCTACACATGGGGAGGGGGGGATTCGGGGGCTTTGGAGGTGTCTGGAAACACCAGGACCTGCTGTGGGTTGCTCCGTGCCTCAGTTTCCCCATTGCTTGGGGTAGCTGGGGTACAGCTGACCTCCCCAACAGTGATGGGAACACACATTGGCCATGGCCATCCGTGCCGGAGAAGCAAGGGATAGCAGCGGCGGGGGGCAGGGTGGTGCCCGCCCTCCCGTGCTGGCAGATGGATGGGGTCTTATCGGAGGCAGGTGTTTCCCAGGCACTCGGCATTAACCGTTGTGGTGCCGGCAGCTCCGGGGCAGATCCGGGGGCACGAGGCTGGGGTTGGAGGCAAGTTCACTGGGAAAAACCTGCTCGGGGAGGGGCGGGAGGGAACAGATTCCCACAGGAGCTCGGGACCAGCCTAGCTCCCTGGGGGGGCGGAAAACAGCCCCTGGCGCCTCTCCCACCAGCCCCCTCGGGTGGGAACGAGGCCGAGGTGCCCAACCCTTCCCTGCAAAGTGCGCTGTGCTCCCGAGGGAGCCGCCGTCGGAGCCGGCACACGGAGCCGGGTGCCATGCGGGATGTACTGGGGGGGACCCTGTGGGACAGCCCGGCCTGGGAGCAGGTACTGGTGGGGGGTCGGGGTGGGGCTGGGGGGCTGCTTTCTACTGCTCAGCCAAAGCGTTCCCCCCCACATCACTCTGTGCATGTTTGTGGGTGTGAAGAGGTCCTGGGGGATTTGATTGCATTGGTGGGGGGGGTTGGTGACACCCTCCAGTTCTCCTGTGAATTTACTCTGCTGCATTTTTCCGTGGGTCTCTTCTGCCCAAGAGCTGTTCGGGGTTCCTTGGGGGGGATTTCAAGGAGCTGCTTGCCCTGGTGAGGGGACAGCAGGTGCAGGGATGTTTGTCTCCCCATCCAGAACCCAGCATATCCCCCTCACCCCAGTTTCCCTCCAGCTGGGTGCATGTGTCTGGGGGTCCCGGGGGGGCTGAACCCGGCTGGTCCCAGGTGTGCTGGTGGCAGCTGGATGCCCTCGGCTGCCTCAACCGTGACGCAGGTGGGAGGGGGGAAGTGAAATCCTGCACCCCAGTGGGCCAGCTGGCAGGGTGGGAGGGTGAGAATCTGGCTTCAGAGCTGCCACGTTCTCAGGGGTCAGCCCGTGGAGCCCTGCCAGGAACTGGGGGTGAGGGGAAATCCTGGTGGGCTCCCTGTGACTGCCAGGGTGTGCAGGAAGTCATGGGGGGTGATGGGACCCCTCATCTCCTCTCTGTCCAGTTCTCTCAGTGGCCTCTCACATTGCTGGGTGCTGCTGTGCCCGTTCCCAAAAGGACGTTTTGCAACTGGATGAGCCTCTTGCAGGATTCCCCCACCCCAGGATGTGGCACCCAGGGCTTGGCTGATGCCTTGGGGGGTCTGCAGAACTCAGAGGGCTGTCTGGCTTGGCCACAACGCAGGGTTTTCTCTCATGCTCCAGGCCAAGAGGAAGCTGGACCTGGAGGGCCCCGAATTTCGCACGCCCAAGGGGAAGGGCTGGACACTGGCACAGGTCCCCAGCCCCAGGAGTAAGTGATGCGGGGTGAGATGGGGCAGGGGAAGCTGGGGGGAGCAGACCCCACTTCTCTTCCCTCTTAGAACCACGTCCCCTCTAGCACTACCTCATGTCACCTCCAGGCCACATTCCACACTAAGGAGAGGATGGGGGGGGTCTCTCATGTCCAGCCCAGTGATACCTCCATCCCATGGACCTGGCTAAGGAGAGGATGGGGAGATCTCTTGTCTCCAACCCCATGTAACCTCTGTCCCACATCCGGCACTAAAGAAAGGAAAACGTGGTCTCTCATGTCTAGCCCCGTGTCACCTCCATCCCACATCCCAAACTAAGGAGAGGATGGGGGGGGGGGGTCTCTTGTTTCCCCACAGCCCCCAAGTCTCCTGGGGAGAAAACTCGCTACGACACTTCACTGGGGCTGCTCACCAAAAAATTCATCCGTTTGCTGAACGAGTCTCCCGACGGCGTTGTGGATCTGAACCGGGCTGCCGAGGTGCTGGAGGTCCAGAAACGTCGCATCTACGACATCACCAACGTACTGGAGGGCATCCAGCTCATCCGCAAGAAATCCAAGAACCACATCCAGTGGATGTCAGTGACGGGACACGGGGATGGGGCGGGGTGTGAGGCTCGGGGACACGCAGGGTGTGCTGTGCCATCGCTCAGACGCCGTCTCCGTTGGCAGGGGGACGGGGATCTTTGAGGATGCAGCGATGGTGGCGAAGCAAGAAGTGCTGCGTGGGGAACTGGCTGAACTGGCTAGGACAGAGAGGATGCTGGACCAGCTCATGCAGGACTGTGCCCTGCAGATCCAGCAGCTGGCTGACAATGAGACCAACCAGAGATATCCTTGCTGAGGGAGATGGCAGGGTCTTGGGGACCCCTCTGAGCCCCTTCTCCTCCAGTTGGGTTCCCCTGGGCTTGGGGGGTGTTTGGAGGGATGCGAGGGTTGATGTCCTGCTTGCAGCCCCTCCTTTTCCTATACCCCGTCCCTGTCCACGCTGGCATATGTCACCTACCAGGACCTGCGTGCCATCAGCAGCTTCCAGGAGCAGACGGTGATTGCTGTGAAGGCTCCCCCTGAGACGCAGCTGGAGGTGCCAGACTTCAGCCAGGTGTGTGTGGGTGCTGCTGGGTGTGTGGGTGCCACACTCGATGGGTCCCTCTGGGGTGTCCCAAGGACACAGCCCAGCATGACCCTGGGTGCTTTTGGGGTGTCTCCACGGGGCTGTTTGATCCCGAGCTGGTCCTTCAAGGGTTGCAATGCTCCAGCTGAATCCCTCATGGGTTGGGGCTTGTGAAGTGGGATATGGGTGACCTTCCGAGCCCCCCCTGAGCCTTACTCTGCCCTCCCAGGAGAACTTCCAGCTCTACCTGAAGAGCACCAACGGCCCCATCGAGGTGTACCTCTGCCCAGAGGAGATCACGGAGGAAAGCCCTGCCAAGGACCACCTTGTCCCCTCTGCTGTCACCTCCCCACAGGACCACCCCGTACCCCTTTGCCTGACGAACAGCTCCCCATCAGCCACACAGCCACCCCACCCCATCTCCCAGAGCTGGGCGAGCACAGGAACTCCTCTCTCACCCCCATCTCTGCCTCTCCCCATCCAGGGGGGACCCAGCTCACTGCTGGAGATGGAGCCTGGGCTCCTGGGCTCCCCTGCCCACCTTCTGCAGCAGACAGAGGACCAGCTGCCCTGCACCCCCTCCCACCTGGACTTGGGACCCTTCGTCACCTTCTCGCCCCCCCTGGACCAGGACGACTATCTCTGGGGGCTTGAGGGCGAGGGTGTCACAGACCTCTTTGAGACATATGACCTGGGGGACCTGCTGAAGCACTGAGTTTCCCCCCAGTCCCCACTGCCTTTGTCCCCTCCGGCCGCTTGTGTCCTGAGCGCGTGGGATCTCCGTGGGGTCACTGGAGAGACTGGGGTATGCTGGGGAGCACTGGGTTTTCTGGGGATGGTGGGGAGAGGGAGCCTTGTGTTGCTCACCCAGTGTGGCTTCTCTGCACTCTCCTGGGTTGGTTGTCACCTCACTGGGCTCTGGGAGTGCCCTGGGATCCATCCAGGACCCATCCCAGCATCGCCCCATAAATCCATGGGGCACCAACGCTTCCCACCATAACTCCCCACCACCCTGGGGATGCTGGTGGGCTGGGAGTGCCTTTGGGTGCCCCAGATGGGTTAGGGGCACCCTTGGGTGGCAGAGAAACCTTTGCCCAGAATGGGCTGTGTCATGTTTTGGGGTCACTCCAGTTGCTCCTCAGTTAAACTGGTTCTTCATGGTCACAACAGGTCATTTCCAGTGGCACTTTCCCCACCACAGCTGGAATATCCTTAAAAAAACATTGAGGCAGCAAAGCTGAAGTCACCTTTGGGTGAGGGAAGGATGAAGCTCACGTGGCTCTGGCAAATCTCTGGCCAGGCCATGGAGCCATATTCCCTGAGGGGCTGCAGCCCCTCTGCCCCAGTCCACACCAGCTCCCTCCGGCCTCTTGGAGCTGCTGGTGCTGGGAGCATCAAAACTGGAATGTACTGGGAAGAGGAGTGCCTGAGGGAGGTGATGACCTGCAGAGAGGGGCTTGGGAAACAGCTTGGGCCAAGCCCTGGGACATGGGGTAGGATGGGGCTTTTAATTGTGCCATTCTTTGCGAAATAGCTGTAATTATTGCACTGTATTTATCCAGGTCCCCCTTTTGGTGTGGGGCTGGCAGGGCTGGGAGGGGTTGGATTTGTCAGTGGGTGTATTTAAGTTGTCCTTCCTTGGGTTGTTGGTGCTTCTGTAGGTTGGCTCAAGAGATGGTGTGGGTGAGAGTATGTTTTGGCCTGGAAAAACTTGTGGCACTTGATGTTTTCTGCCCAGGAGGGGTTGAAATAAAATAAAATTTTGGAGTTGTAAAGGGCTCTTTTCCTCTAAGCAGCAAAATGTTGGAATGGTTTGGGTGGAGACAGGAGCTGAGCTGTTTTTGTTCCTGTTTCAATGGCCTGTTTTGGGGCTTTTTAACTGGCCAGCCTGCTCTGTAGGCACTTGTGGAGAAGGGGTTTGAGATGAAGCTTTGACTGGAGTGAGGAGAATAGGGCTGACCTGCTCAGATTGGTGATTTCCAGCCCAAATCTGGCTGGGATGAGCCTTTGCCTGAGCTAGAGCCCCTCCAACCAGGAGTGTGGGAAAAGCTCCCCCAGGGCTGGGGGTCAGCTCCCTATGGATCTGGGGGCTGGATGGGCTTGTGCACCCCGATTTGGGGTCTGCAGAGCAAGATCCTGGGGGAGCTGTGTCCACGTGAGGTCCTTCCCCACGTGTTACCTGTCTTGCTGTGGCAGAGTGATGGTCAGTGGTACCAGGTGATGTCCTGTGGCACCCAGGTGGTATCTGGTGGCACCCAGGTGGTATCTGGTGGCACCCAGGTGGTATCTGGTGGTACCTGATGTTCATTGACACCCGGTGGTACTCAGTGATGTCTGAAGGTACCCGGTGGTGTTTCATACCTGGGATTGTGGCACATGTTGGCGTTGCATAGTCTGGTGGTGTGGAGGAAGGGGAGGAGGAGGAGGAGAGCCGTGGGCCAGGTGAGCCGGGCGAGGGGCAGAGTCCCCACCTCCCGTGGGGATGAGCGCCCTACAGCAAGGACGGGGGTGTCCCCGGGCGATTTGCGCCGCGCCCCCACTCCCCGCGCAGTGCCCAGGCCAGCCAGGAGGTGGCAGGGCCACCCCAGCCAAGGGACCGGAGGGACCCCTCGGGGCAGCGGGGGGCCGCGGGAGGATGGCGGGCTGCGTGTCTGCTGGGAGGCTCTTATCCCAAATCCCTCCTGCTCCAGTCCTGCCTGGGCTGCCGCCTTTTAACCCTCTGTCTGCCAGAGCCCTGCCGAGGGAGATGTCCCAGGAGCTCGGCAGATACTGGGTCCCCCCAAAGAGGGGAGGGGGACACCCCAAACTGTGGGCTCGCTTACTTGCCGGTGCCAGAGGGGTGGAATCTTTCAAGTGTAGCCGTTCACCCAAGGCTTGCGATGGCTCTTCCTGTACCCCAGTCCCCCTCAGCACCTCAGTAACAGCGGAGGAGGGCTTGGGCTGGCCCTGGTTAGGCGCAGACCTGAGTTTTACTGAACCCTACTCCTGGCTCAGTAAAAGGGTCTGATCCACCGTGGGTGGGCGGTGCAAGGGGCATGGGGGGGTCTGCAAAGCCCCCTTGCACCCATGTTGGCCCCTCTCATGGCAAACCCGCCCCAGTGAGGCTTTTTGCCACTTTCTGTTCCAGTTTGTCACCAAACAAACGCCAGCCCTGCAGTGGGATGTGCTCAGTGCCTGTTCAACCCAATTGCCGATTCCCGAGGTGTCCAGGCTTCCCCATCCTCTGAGCAGCGCAAATAAACAGGAAAGGGACACCAAATTCCACTGAGAGGTGGGACGAATGAGAGGACAGGAGAGGGAACAAAGAGGTGGCCTCCAGCGGGACAAAAAGCCAAGGGCTGCAGTAATTATCTCCTGTCCAAGGATTGTCTCCTGGGGGTCCTAGGAAGGGCACGGTGGGGGTGACCTCCAGTTAAACCGGTGTTTGGGGCCGACTGGGCATAATCCTAAACTGTCACTTTGTGTGTCTCCATCTCCTACCAAGATGGGGAGAGGTGGTTGCGGGGGTCCCCGGGAGAGGTGAGTACTGGAGTGCCGGGGTGAGGTGGGGTCCGGGCCGCCGCGGGGTGCTTGGGTTAGGTGGGTGCCTCAGAAAGGGGGGTGCTGGCGTTAGGGGGGTGCTGGTGCCTGGGGAATGTGGGGATTGGGGTTAGGGAGATGCTGGGTGCCTGGGAAAGGTGGGTAGGAGGCAAGGCTGGGGATGCGGATCCACCCACCCACACCCCGGCGGAACCCCGCACGCCCTCCTTCCCAGGATGGGGGGGTCACGGCAGTGGTTCTCGGGGAGCTCCGGGGCTCTTCGCCTTTAACNGCCGCGCTCCCGCCGCCGCCGCCCGGTGCCCCCGGTGCCCCCCGCACCATGCCCGAGCAGCTCAGCGTGGCCGATTTCTTGGCCGTTGCCAGCGAGGACCTCAGCTCCCCGGCCGCCGCCTTCGCCTCCAAGATGCAGAAGTGCCGGGGGGCCGTGNNNNGTGGGGGCTCTGGAAGAGGTGAGCGAGGCCGGGGGGGTGGTCGGGGGGTCAGACTGCACATCCCGCCTGGGAGCACCTCCGCACCAATAGCTGCTAGTCCCTCGGTGCTTGCGCCTCCCTCGGGCTTCTGTTTTTTAGGGCCCACCCTTTCACCCCGGGACTAGGCTGGTCATCCTAAACGGGTGGTGTGGGATCCTCGGGTGGGGAGGCCGTTTGCATCTTCTGGGCAGCCCTGGCGTGCTTTTATGGGGGGCGCGGGCTGCGTGTCTGCTGGAAGAAATGAGCCTGTAGAAATGAGCTTTAAATTCTTTAAAGCTCCAAGTGCCCCCTGGGGCCAGGACATACCCCCCGCCACCCCGAAGCAAGGGCGGCCTATTTCCTTATTTCTAGGGCCAGGGCACCCCCAGCTGCCCCTCCCGGGGATCAAGGCATCCCTCCCCGGGGCCAGGGCATCCTTCTTTCCCACCGGGACCAGCGCACCACCCCTGTCCCAGCGCCCAGGAGAATCAGCCCCACATTTCTATCCACTGTCGAGCTCCTGTGCTGGAGCCAGCCCCGATGGGATGTGGTGTCACTGGGGGGTCTCCTCCTTGATCAAAGCCAGGGGAGTATTTTCAGTCTCCCCCCAAAATCATCAGCAGCTTTTCTGGGAAGGGCAGAGGTGGTGGGGTGCCTTCATCCTCCTCCTCCCGCCTGGAATAAAGGCAGTTTCCAGCTGGTCCTGTGGCTTTTGCCAACTCCTCTTAGCTAAGGAATGACTTTGAAGGAGAGCCAGGTCTGGCAGGGAGTGGGGGGCCCCAGGTGCCAGGGCTGCTGGGATACCTGGGGGCAGTGGGCCGGGTGTCCCAGGCCTGGCAGTCACCATGTAGCATCCTGGTACCCATCAGCACATGCTGGTCACTGCCGTGGATCCTCTTCCCAGTGGGGAAGGGGGAGGCAGCTCCAGCCAGGAGGGAGCAGCAGGAATTTTGTTTGGCTGCTTGGAGAGGTGTGGTTAAGGGATGCAGGGCTAGGGGGAGACACGTCCCTCGAGAGTGACAGGGGGTCTCTGGGACTGGCTTAGTAAAGCTCCAGCAAGCATGAGAGAGAGCTGGGAATCATGACTGCTGCCATATGTGCCATGGAGGGCACAGGGCTGAACCCTCCATGCCACCGGAGGCTCTGGGGAGGAGGCCAAACCACTGCTGGACCTTTGGTATCCCCCTGGTCCCAGCACGAGGGGAGGAGGGAAATCCAAGCAAACCAGCTCCACGCTATCCTTGGAGCCCCAACAGGGCGATAGCACGAGTCAAGGGGGATAATCAGTGGTGGATTTGGGATCACTGGGGGATGGGAGAGACACTCTGTGACCAAACCGAGCCGTGGTCCTTCCTGTCACCACCCTACATGCTGGCTGGTGGCTTGGTGAGCAGGAGGGAGCAAAGGATGCTGGTCTAACTCCAGTGACTGCTGGGTGGGAAGGGGTGGCTCTATCCCACCAGGACCCTGGGACAGAGCATGGCCACATGCACCCAGGATAGGAGCAGGTCTCAAACCGGGGGCAGGAGCAAGCAGGGAGAGGACTGGAGATTGCTGCTTAACATTGAGGGACATCCTGATGCTGGCCAGAGCTGCTCCGTGCCTCAGTTTACCTCCTGAGATTAAAGAGGGCTCTCCCCTGCCAGGGGTTTGTGGGACTTCAGGATCCTTGGGGCTGCTGCAGAGACAGAACCTGAGGTCTCTGGAGTGGGCTTGGAAGGCTGAATCCAGCCCTTGGTGGTTGGTGTGGGGTGCTGTGTGCATGTCAGACTCTGGGCTAGGGCAAGGTGACATGGCAGAGGCTGCTGGCAGATGAGCTCCCAAGTCACCCTGTCACCCAGGGCAGTGCCACATACTGCTCCTGGCCTGGCAGCTTGGCACCCTCGCTGTGGCACTCGTGGTGGCTCCTTCTCTGGGTAGCACGAGCCAGCAGCAGCGGGGGAGGTGGAAGAATGGCCTCCATTGAGCATCCTGCCCGAGGTCCCCAGGCTGCGAGCCCAGCTAGCTGTGGTGCAGGTGTGCATTCGTCCCTTCCTCCATCCTGTGGGGAATTCCTCCTGCTGCTGTCCCTCTTGTGCCAATGTCCTCAGCTGCCCCCTGACCAGAAGCCCTTGAGCTGGGCCTGGGGGGTGATGGGTGCCATCGGGGGCTCCAGACACCTCTGTCCCTCCACTCCTGAGCAGGCAAGGACCGTGTTCCCAGCGGCCAGCCTGGTACCTCAGGGATGCCAGTGCTGCCCACAGCTGCTGGCAGCACTGTGCAGTGATTCCCTCTGTGTTTACCACCCAAATACTTGTCTCTGCTTGCCCTGTGCCCACTGGTAGACTCACGGACCCCTTCCTGAAAGCCCTTGTGTCCTTCCCTGGATCATCCCTGCTCTGCACCAGCCCTGCATCCTGCAGCTGTGAGCTGGCACCAGGATGAGCTGCTCTGTCCTGGATGGAGGATGGACTTAAGGAGTGTCTTCTTGTCCAGTGATGCTTCCAAAGCATCTCATGCTACCTCAGTTTCCCCTTCCTAAGACTCTGCCAGGTTTACAAGCCTGGAGTATGCAGGCATCCAGCCTTGGGTTCCCCCAGAGGCAGGGAATATCTCTGCTCTGGAGAGCTTGGTGCATCTGGATTGGACACAGAGAAGGGTCATGGGGGGCTTTGGTGCGCCCCAACGTTCTCCCCACTGTAGATGCATTGCAAGACTCTCCTGAGCAGGGGCTTTGGCTCCCACCTCAGCCCCAGTCTGCTCCCAGCCAGTTCATCCTGGCAGCATCCCATCTGACGAAGAGAGCAGTGCTGAAGCTAGGCTGACCCTGCTGTCAGGAAATCAGCCTTGACATCAGCCCGAAAACCTTCGACAGAGCTCAAAAAAAAAAAAAAAGCAGCTCTTTATTGTAATTCCTCCGAGGTTTCATCCCTGCCTTTTCTGCTGTTCACGCCCTCTAAATATTTCCAGCCTGTTATCATGGCTCTGGTACCTGCAGCCAAGCCACCCTTAACCCTTTCCTGATGCTGGGGCCAGCGTGTGCTCAGATGCTCGTGCTGGCAGCACCACAGCCCCTTGCCCTTGGGTTGAGTGGGGCTGAGTTTGTCGTAGTGCTTGGGTGGGGTTGAATTTGTCGTGGTGCTCAGGGGGGCAAATCAGGGCTGTACAGGTAGGAAGAGATGGGGGGATGGGGAGAACTCCAAACCAGAGCAGGATCTGGCTGGTGGGGCTGCAGGGAGACTCATGGTGCTGGGGACCATGGGCAAGATCCCATGGGGGGGTTTGGAAAGCCACATTCCTCGTGGTGGGATTGTTGTGGTTTAGCACACAACCCGCACAAGGGTTTATGGGATTTAGGTCCCCATCAGCAGGAGGTAGGTCCTGGCTTTGGCTCTGTGGGGAGCTGGGCACCCTCACACATCTTGCCTGGTTCTGAGCCATGGGGATGGGCTGATGTGCTGCACGATGCTTCAACTCCTCCTTGGTTGAAACAGTCCCTGCAAGAGGCAGCGAGGCATTTTCCATGGTTAATAGAAGCTGCTGGGATCCAAAGAGCCTCTCACCTCCTCCTACTGTCTTGCTCAAACCCTCCTCTCTGGGGCCAGCCAAAGCCCTGCCTGGCAGCAAAGCTATTGGGAGCACAGCCCTGGCAGGGGACGGGCTGGACGCTGTGGCTCCAGCATCCCCAGGATGCCTCCAGCTCCTTTCCCAGCCCTGGGAGCTTGGATCCCGCCCCACACATCTGCACAGCAGAGCTGCAGCCTTTCCAAGGGCCAGCTGGGCTGGGGGAGTGGCAGCCATGCTTGGCTAATGAGCTCCATTTGTTTTCTCTCTTTGCTGTTGCAGAGCCTGGATGGGGACCAAGCCGTGCTCCAGAGGATCAGGAAATATGTGAAAGCCATTCACGTCTCTGGGCTCAGTGAGTTGGGCTTTGGGAGATGATGGGTGTTCCCAGAGCATGGGGCTGGGGGTGGGTGATAGTCCCATCCTCCACCAACACTGGTCACACCGGGCAGCCACGGGTGCTGCTGAGCCTGGGGGTATTTGCTGCTTGGGTGCTACCAGCCCGCCAGTCTGGCAGCACGCTGTGGTGCCAAAAACCATCTTAAAGCTATATAAAGAGGGAAATGGAGAGCCTTAGGAAGGTTGTTTTGGATATTCCAGTGCTGTCGAGCAGCAGGATCAGTCCAGCTTTGCTACAGAGGTGGGTAACAAACCCAAAAAAAGTACATGGGGAGGGAGGTGGATGCTAGCTGCTGGTGGAACCTCATCATGTGACCTGATAATGTGCTTAGATGCCAAAAACTGTCTGAAATATATATAAAAAGGAAAATTGAGAACCTTAGGAGGGTTGTTTTTGGGGCACTGCTGCTGTCCTGCATCAGGATCAGCCCAGCTCTGTTGCAAAGGGATGGAGAGAGGGTGTGACCGTGATGCTGCAGGGTCACCCCGTGTCCCTCTCCGGTGTCTCCCTGTACAGCCCATGTGGAGAATGAGGAGCAGTACAGCGAGGCCCTGGAGAGCTTTGGCAACAACCACCTCTCCCAGAACAACCATGAGCTCTCCACTGGCTTCCTAAACCTGGCTGTCTTCACCCGCGAGGTCACTGCGCTCTTCAAGAACCTGGTAAGCTGTCCCAAATCCACTTGGATTTGGAATCCCCCACCAACCAGTGCAGCTCCCCTCCTTCCAGTTTAGCTGCCCTCCACCACATCCAGCAGCCCCTGCCTCCGACCCTGGGCTCAGGGACACATTCCCAGTGCTCTCAGACCACCTGATACCCCCCTTGCTGGATTTATAGCTCACTCCCAGCTCCCTGGGGCCATTGACACTGGGATCTGATGGGAAGCTGGGGCTGCTATTTTCATTTTTCCCTTTTTTCTTGCTTTCTGTTTTTTTCTCACATCAATTGCATCTCTGATCTCGCTTGCCAAGAGTAAATCAAAGCCACGCTGGGCTGCACAGTGGGGCCATGGGGAGCAGGCAGAGGCGGCTGTGAGCCGAGCCAGGAATGGCTCCAGTGGAAAACTCAGCTCCTGAATGGAGCTGGGTTCATGCATGCCCAGCAGCAAATCCCCGGGGGGTCCCATGTGGCCCCCTCTCTGTTCACTTGCAAATCCCCCTCTCCAAAGGGTGGTTTCGGCCCCTGGCTCTGCTTAAGGAGGAAATTGATTTCTGCTGCCCTTCCCCCAGCAAGAATTTCAGATTTTTGGCGTCTTCCTCTCCCAGTTACCCCAATCTGGGCCTCCCTGCTCCTCCCCTTCCCCATCCTGTCTGTCATAGCCTGCTGGACTCCCATGCTCCAGTAGGGCTCTGCGGAACTGTCGTGATGGAGGAGTTGGACCAGTTTTGAGGGTCCCCACCTCCTGCCCCACATGCTGCTGAGTGAGTTCTGTGCCAAGACCCTCAACCAGATCCAAAAAACTGTGTTTCCCCTCCTGGAGCTCCCCCGTTACCCCTGGTTTGGGGGTGGTCCTGTGCCCTGGGGCTGGGTTTCTCCTCAGGTGCTGCAGAGGACCAAAACCCTTTCAAAGAAATCTGGGTGCACTGGGGAAGTCCCATGTGGGTGCTGGAGCTGCTCTCACAGCTCTGAACTGGGGTGCTGCTCCGTAGGCTGCATGGAGGGATGCCAGGACAGCAGTGGGCTCCCGTGTCCCCACCAGAGACCCCTGCACAGCTCTGGCAGGGATAGTGGTGGCTGCATTGCTATCCCCAGATCCCAGCAAAGGGAGACATTTTGGGAAGCCCCTTTGACATGGGTGAGCTCTTTGTGTCACATGGAGGGGCTGGGCGTGTTGCTGGTGCTGGGGACAGGGATGGGGACAGGGATGAGGTGTCGGTGGGGGAAGACAGCTTTGTTTTTGGCAGCTGTGGTGCTGGTGTGGTTTGTGGGAAGGGCCACATTCGTCAGACGTCTTGCAGCCAGCTCCAACAAGCCCCAGCGTGCCCTCTGCCAGGATCCTGGATTCAGCCCCACTTCCAGCCTCTTTAACCCTTCTTGGGGCAGTGATGGAGCTGGGGGGAGGTCCCTGGCACCGAGAAGGACCTGGGGATCCGTCTCCCTGACTTGCCCCACCACGGGGTGACCCTATCTCTACCTTCTGCAGGTGCAGAACCTGAATAACATCGTGTCCTTCCCCCTGGACAGCCTGTTGAAGGGGCAGCTGAAGGATGGCCGCCTGGTAAGTCCTGTCCCCAGGGTCACTCGTGTGGTGACATTCTGCAGTGAGACCCCCGGTATGGACTCAGCTCATGCCTGTGGCCAGGAGAAGGAAGGAGCCAGTACCAGGGGCTGGAAGGAAGCAGTGAGCACTGGGAGTGACAGAAGTGAGGGGTGAAGACCTGGTAGGGACACCCGTCACCCTCAAGGAGTGCAGCAATGCAGAGCAAAGCTCTTGGCCCCTTTAGTGCCACCGACTCCTTTGCTTTCCCTGACAGCTGCCACCCCCTCTTTCCTTTGCCACAGGATTCCAAGAAGCAGATTGAAAAGGCCTGGAAGGATTATGAGACCAAAGTGTAAGCAACATGCTGCCTCTGGCAAAATCTACCTAATCCCACTCTGCACAAAGGTGTTTTGTCCCCGGGCTGGAGCCAGGCACCGATGGTGCCAGTTCGCCGTGGGGAGGGTTCTGGTCCAGCTTTTCCCAAAGGGGAAAGGGAGAGGGGCTGGAGAGGGCCTGGAGATGTTTCTCCTGATCCCATCCCCACTGTAGCCTCCCGCATGGGACATCCCCCAGAGCAGGGATGTCCCCAGCCCACCTCCATCCCATTCCACAGGGGGAAGATGGAGAAGGAGAAGGAACGAGCCCGCTTGGCTGGGGTCATCCAGGCCGAGCCAGCAGCAGCGGAGACGGCCGAGGACGTCCAGAAGGAGCGGCGCCTCTTGCAGCTCCACATGTGTGAGGTGTGGCCTGTGCCGGGGGACTGGGGACCTCCCCCCCAGAACGGAGCTCCGGGGGGGCCCGGGGGACCACTCTGCTGGAAGCTGTGTAGGGACATCGGAGCCTGTCCCAGCAGCTGACACCAGAGCAGCTCCACCTGTGTGCTGTGGGGGACCCTTGTCCGTCCCCATCCCATTGTGCCCCTGCACGATCCCAGCTCAGAGATCCCTGTCCCCATCCCTGTCCCCATCCCTGTCCCCATCCCTGTCCCCATCCCTGTCCCCATCCCTGTCCCCATCCCATCCCATCCCCATATTGAGGTCCCTGTGGGGTGCAGCTCCGAATGGCACCATGGTGCCCCACGAGGGTGGCCTGGGGGTTCCTTCCATGTCACCCCAGCCCCACTCCTACCCTTCCTTGGGTGGCATTTGGGTAAAAAGTGAGCTTTTTGGCTAACATCCGTGAGGTTGGCTTTGTGGTTTTCGCCTGTCCTCAAAACTGCTCCTGGCTTTGGTGAGGGGGTCACGAGTCACCCCAGATCCTTGGCAGTTCTGGGTCCTTGCAGTCCGTGCTCAGGAGCTCAGATGGGAATAAGTGAAGGATGGAGACTCAATTTCAAAGCCCCACAAGCAAAGAGGAACCCAGGTGTCCTGGCTGCAGACACTCAGCAGCCCCATAAACCTCGAGGGTGGCAGAGCAGGGAACAACTCTGCAATGGGCTGTCCCAAGGGCCAGATGCTGGTGCTGCCCCATGCCCACCCAGCAAAGAACAGGGGCTGTGGGTAGGAGGCTGTGCCTGCCTCGGAGCTGGGACCCAGCCAGATGAGTCACTCCCTTGAATGGCTCCACTGTGGGATAAATAACAGCACATGGAGAGGTGGGAGCTGGAGCGGGGCACGTGCACCCGTGTTCCTGCATGCATGAGAGCTGCTGCTGGCCCTGGAAATGGGAGGGCAGCTCTTCTGGGAGGCTTCCAGGGTCCTGTTTCACCCCGTGGGGTGGTTGTGTCTCCCCACCGTGGACCATCTCACACCCTCAGGGCTGTTTTGGAGCAGTTGGACGTGGTCCCAGGGCTGCTGGGAGCATCCCTTTGTTCATGGGTCCCAGGCAGCACTGCCTGGGATGCTCTGCTGCCACTGTCCCTGTGGGATGTGGCTGGCAGGGCAGGGACATCCCATGGCAGCCGGGCACGTGTGGCCTTTTCTAGGTGGGATGTGCTCCCTGACATTGTCTTGGCATCTCCATCTGTCATGGAGCAGTTTAACAACCATCACCAGTCCAGTGACCCCTCGGGGTGTTCAGAGTGCCTGGGGCATGGGGAGACTCCATGCCAGCTCTATCCCACCCTGGAAAGCCCCCAGAGCTCAGGGCTGCCTCCCCCTCCCCTCGCTCCCCACTAAAAACCATTCCAGCAGCTGGAGAGGAGCTTGCAGGGGGAAAATCTCCTCCCCTCCTTATTTTGCTTAGGGTGAGTGAGACTCTGTGTCTTTCCTTCCCCTCCTGCAGCTGATGGATGGGTTTGATGCATAAAGCTGAAACTCCCCATCCCACGGGGCACCTCAGCAGACCTCCAGCGCTGGTGTGCTGCAGGTGCTCGCTTCTTGGAATCTGATTTTTTGGGAATAAAAGGGCCATATCTTAAAAAACATTTGGCCTTTTTTGTTGTGTGTTTTTTTTTTTTCCCCTTCATGAGCTGCATTGAGTTTCAGTTATTTATTAACTCCAGAAGTAATGAGAAGTGGGAGAAGCATGCTTGGCTGGAAACCCTGGAGGCCTGCCTCAGTCCTTGAACTTTCCATGTCTTGGAGGACTTCCAGAGCCAGGTTTTTTGAGGGTGGTCCCCAGTGAGCTGCCTTCAAATCCAACATCATGACTCGACTTCTTGAAACCCAGCCAGTGTTTTAACCTTCCTCCCCATGCTGGGAAGGGAATCAAGGGCTGGGCAGGCTCTTGCTCTTTCCTCTGGGATATTTTCAGCTGGTCCTTGTCTCTGTCACTTAACCAGGTGTCTTCTCCCCCTCCAGTACCTGCTAAAAGCCAGCGAGTCTCAGATGAAGCAGGGACCAGATTTCCTGCAGAGCCTCATCAAGTTTTTCCACGCTCAGCACAAGTAGGTGCCACCTGGGTCAAGATGATTCATCCCCGGGGCTGATTGTCACCCTTGGGTGGTCCCACCAGCGTCTGGGGTCTTCTGCTCTCATCCCAGACCCATAAAGCTGATGGTGGAGATACTGGGTGGTGCCCATCACTCTTCAGTTTTCTCTGGGGAGTTCAAATGTGCTTTTTTTTGTCTTGAGGAGCTGTAAATGTGTCCATGGGGCTGCAGGAGGGGCATTGGCTTGAGATACATCTGATTGTTTGGTTTCTGGATAGATTTCCAGGGATGAGCTCAGCTGAGCAGCTCTAGCCTTAGCCATGGGGCTTGTAACGAGGGTGTTTGGAGTGAGGGATTGACATCCCCGTGCCTTTTCCTGTTGCTCTGTGAGGCTGGAATAGCAGTGTGTGCGAGTCATCATCTCCTCCAGCTCTCAAGTGGGGAAACTGAGGCAGGTTGAGACAGTCACTGTGGTTAAAAGCATGTCTTTGACTGGGTCTGTGACCCAGGGACCCCCCAGAATGTGGCTTTTTGACAGCACTGCTCCCCAGTGAGCTGAGCTGGGATTAAGCAAGACACCAATCCTGCCTCCCAAACACCCCAAATATCTGGGGTATCCAAACCCCATGAGCTGGGCTTGACCTTTGCTGGGCTCTCTCCAGATCTCCATAGCCAGGGAGCCACAACGCAAGCACATCTTCCCGGGGAGGGGATCACCACCATCTCCTGCCACATTTCTTCTAAAAACCCTCTTTTTTCCTCCCTCTTCCCCATCTGCATCTTAATCACCCTCAACAAACACCCAGTTTCTTCCAAGACGGCTGGAAGGCTGCCCAGAACCTCTACCCCTTCATTGAGAAGCTCGCCGTGTCCCTCCACGCGGTAAGGCCGTCACACTGCCAGCCCCTCGGACACGTCCCCCAGGGTGCCACCCCCGTGGCAGCCCCAGGACACCTGTGCTCAGCACAGCAGTGAGGGCAGCTGCTCCTTTTCCAGCTCCGCCAAGCGCAGGAGGAGGAGGTGAAGCAGCTCACGCAGACCCGCGACTCCCTCCGCAACGTCCTGCAGCTGGAGAGCAAGGAGGTGAGACCCCCAGGATGGGCAGGGAGGAGCTGAGCACCCGAGGGTTAGTTTGGGGATGGGGGAGCTGGGTTACCTCTCCAGGGACCTGGAGACATCTGGGTGCTGGGAGGGCACCGGTGTCTGGCGTCCTGCTGCACCCCCGGAAGGACAAGGTCACCTGGGGCAGCAGCTGCCACCGTGCCTCTCACCTGGCTTTTTAATTGTCTTTTTTTCAGGAAAACTTGAACAGGAAGAACTCTGGCAGTGGCTACAGTATCCACCAGCACCAAGGCAACAAGCAGTACGGGACGGAGAAGTCAGGATTCCTGTACAAGAAGAGCGATGGGTGAGGATGAGTGTTACCCCGGAGAGCTCTTGGCTTCATCCCGATATTGTCAGTGCTGGAATCCAGCTCACAGGACATCTCGTGCTCTCTGAGTTAGAGAAAGCACAACCCCATGTCCAGCACTCCCCTCAGGCCTCTGCTGCGGCTGCTTTGGGATGTGGATGTGGGTGATTGCAGCTGAGGAATCCTCACTCCTCCTCTTCCTCCTCCTCAGGATCCGCAAAGTGTGGCAGAAGAGGAAGTGCGGCGTGAAGTACGGCTGCCTGACCATCTCCCACAGCACGGTGGGGAGCGTGGGGGCTGCAGCCCTGACCCTTCTTTGTGCACCCTGTGGGGCTTGGTGTCCACTGGATTTCAGGTTTAGTTTTGCCCAAACCGGTCACGAATCTGCCTGGCTTAAAATTCAGTACAGGATGGGACTGCACGGTCTAAAGAAAGCCCCCCGGGTGTGACAGGGGGTGCAGAGGTGGTGTGAGGGGGGTGCAGAGGTGGTGCCCCATGTCTGACAGGGGGTGCAGAGGTGGTGGGAGGGGGGTGCAGAGGTGGTGCCCCGTGTGTGACAGGGGGTCCAGAGGTGGTGCCCCATGTCTGACAGGGGGTGCAGAGGTGGTACCCCGGGTGTGACAGGGGGTGCAGAGGCGGTGCCCTATGTCTGAGGGGGGTGCAGAAGTGACGCCCCGTGTGTGACGGGGATGCACAGGTGGTGCCCCATGTCTGACAGGTGGTGTAGAGGCGGTACCCCGGGTGTGAGGGCGGTGCAGAGGTGGTTCCCCGGGTGTGACAGGGGGTCCAGAGGTGGTGCCCCATGTCTGACAGGGGGTGCAGAGGTGGTACCCCGGGTGTGAGGGGTTGCAGAGGTGGTGCCCCATGTCTGACAGGGGGTGCAGAGGTGGTGCCCTGGGTGTGAGGGCGGTGCACAGGCGGTGCCCCGGGTGTGACGGGGATGCAGAGGCGGTGCCCCGGGTGTGACAGGGGTGCACAGGTGGTTCCCCGGGTGTGACGGGGTTGCACAGGTGGTGCCCCGGGTGTGACAGGGGGTGCAGAGGCGGTGCCCTATGTCTGAGGGGGGTGCAGAAGTGACGCCCCGTGTGTGACGGGGATGCACAGGTGGTGCCCCATGTCTGACAGGTGGTGTAGAGGCGGTACCCCGGGTGTGAGGGCGGTGCAGAGGTGGTTCCCCGGGTGTGACAGGGGGTCCAGAGGTGGTGCCCTGGGTGTGACAGGGGGTGCACAGGCGGGGCCCCGGGTGTGACGGGGATNTTCCCCGGGTGTGACGGGGTTGCAGAGGCGGTGCCCCGGGTGTGACAGGGGTGCACAGGTGGTACCCCAGGTGTGACGGGGTCCGTGGGAGAAGAGGGTGGACTTGGTGGGGGCAGCGAGATGGACGACGAGGCCAGACAAGCCCGAAGGGGATGGGGCTGGTTGGGAGGGAGGGGCTGCCACCTGGCGTTGGAGGCTGGAAACTGCAGGAGGGACAGAGGGACATCTCGGGGCCGTGTTCTCCTGCAAAGCGTCCCTGTTCTTCTAAAATGGGTCAGACAGGGTCTGATTTGCATGGTTATCCCAAGAGAAACCATCTGTGGTGGTGGTTGTGCCACCACAGTTGCCACTGGAGATGGTGATGCCCATCCCATCCCTTCCCGGTCCTTTAACCCAGCTCGGTCCTCTCACCCTGCAGATAAACCGTCCCCCTGTGAAGCTGAACCTCCTCACCTGCCAGGTGCGGCCCCATGCCGAGGAGAAAAAATGCTTTGACCTGGTGACACGTGAGTACCTGGGATGAGGTGCTGTGGCTGGGGTGTGAGATGTTTGACCTGGAGGTGGAGGCTGTGGTGGAATGTCTCGCTTTTTGGAGTGGGTTTTCCCTCTGAAACACTCTCTTTAAATGCTTTTAATCTGGCTCTGGGTGTCTTCCTGGCTGTCTTTACAGATGAAGGACCAATCTCTCCAAGGAGATCTAGAAAGCTGAGAAAAAAAGAGGTTGTGACAGGGCACTGGTGATGGGAGAGAGATGTGCAGTGATTTAATTTATAATTAAGCAGCTTCTCTGAAGAGATTTCAGCTGATTCCTGCTGTCCTGGACATCCCTAGACCATAGAATCCTAGAATGGTTTAGGTTGGAAGCAACCTTAAAGACTGTCTCATTCCACCCCCGCACCATGGGCAGGGACATCTTCCACTAGACCAGATTGCTCCAAGCCCTGTCGAGGCTTAAACAATTCAAGGGATGTGGCAGACACAGCTTCTCTCCTTTCACCCTCTCCCCTCTCTCCCCATCCCTGCAGACAATAGGACATATCACTTCCAAGCGGAGGATGAGCAGGAGTGTGTTATGTAAGTGCCACAGCCCATCCCTCTTCCTTGACATGCCAGATCCTGCTCGGCCTTCCCCATCCTCCTCTTCCTCCTCCCTCCTCCCCAGGTGGGTCTCGGTGCTGCAGAACAGCAAGGACGAAGCCCTGAGCAATGCCTTCAAGGGGGATGGGGGCAGTGGTGGGGTGGCAGCAGGCACTGGGCTGGATGGCAGCATGCAGGAGCTTACCAGGCTGGTTATCAGCGAGGTGAAGAACATGCCAGGAAACAAGCAGTGTTGTGACTGCGGTGCCCCAGGTACGTCAGGGGGTCCCCCTGCCCTGGGTGTGCGTCAGCTGTCGTGGGGGGTCACAGCATCTTTGGGGGCTGGGCGTGGTGCTGAGCCTCTCCCACTGCAGATCCCACATGGCTCTCTACCAACCTTGGCATCCTGACGTGCATCGAGTGCTCTGGTATCCATCGGGAGCTGGGTGTGCATTATTCCCGCATCCAGTCCCTCACTCTGGATGTTCTCAGCACCTCCGAGCTGCTGGTAAGCTGCTCTCTGAGCACAGAGGTGTCCTGGCCCCCGAGAACCACCCTCTGTGTCTCCCAAACCTCCTGTGATGCAGGGTTCATTCCTTCTTCTCCATCCCATCTGTCCCCAGTTTGCTCCAGGGCTTGCAAACTTGCCTCAGTGTCCCCAGCGCAGTGGTGTGGGCAAGGGGGGGCTCTGCAAAGCCATTTGCTAAGCAGGGGGCTGCTGGCAGCTCCCCAGGATTTTCTCCCCCCTAAAACAGATTTCCATTGCCATAAGAGAACATCATCCTGGCCGAGATGCTGCTCTGGGAAAGCCCTGGGTGGATCCAGTGTATTCCTTCCTTCTGGGATGGGGTCTGGCTGGAGCAGGGTGAGTGTGGCCAGGAGGGCTCATGTCCATCTGTTCTCTCTCCCTAGCTGGCTGTTACCATTGGGAACACTCGTTTCAACGAGATCATGGAGGCTACTCTGCCCACACAGGACTGTCCCAAGCCTTTGGCCAGCAGTGATATGTGAGTCTGGGACTTGGGCGTGCTGGGAAGAAGAGGAGGAGGAGGAGAAGGAGTGCATTCCTCCCCATTTTTGGCACGTCATGGTCACATCAAGACCGAGTTAGAGTGGTACAAACACACAGGAATGAATTCTTCCAAGTAATGCTATCCTGTGGGTCAGTGTAGGAGAAAGGGCTGAACGACTTTCCCATCAAAGATTGAACTGCTTGTCACTCTGTGTGCCCTGTTCTTGTCCCCACGCTGCCACTGCCCATCAGCTCTAAGACAGCCCTGGCATGAGGCCTCCTGGTGTCGCTGCTGAATCGTGATGGGGATCTGCACCTCTTTGGGGGTTCACCCTTGATTCTGAGGCTTCAGGCGGAGGCAGGAGCACAGGGCTCCCCAGCCCAGCTCCATGCCCATGCGAGCACGCCTTCCGGCAGGGCTGCGCGCAAGGAGTACATCATGGCCAAGTACATGGAGCGACGCTACGTGCACAGGAGCGGCCAGGACAACCCCCACAGCCTCTGGGAAGCCATTCAAGCCCGTGACCTCCTGGCCCTGCTCAAGGCCTTTGCCGAGGGGCATGACCTGACCAAGCCCCTGGCCAGCCCTGAGGGTCAGGTGAGGCCTGCACCTGACAGGGAATGGGGTTTTCCCTCTCTGGGTGGCTGTGCTCTGGGTTGTCCTGGGCGTTGGGCAGGGATGTGCTGGCTGGAAGATGAGCATCCTCAGGTCCAGCTTTCTTCTCTCCTACGTGTAGGAGATTGCATTCTTGAGGCCAGCTCTCCTCTCCCTTCTGTATCTTGGGAGATGAAGCATTCTTGGGTTCAGCTCTCCTTTCCCTTCCATCTTGGGGGAGATGAGCATACATGTGTCCAGCACTCCTTTTCCCTTCATTCGGGGGGGAAGATGAACATTCTTGTATCCAGTACTTCTTTTCCCTTCATCCTGAGGAAAGATGAGCATTCTCAGGGTCATCTCTCCGTCCCATCTCTTGGCAGGATGCAGGCGAGCTGCCGCTGCACGTGGCCGTGCGCCACGCTGACCGATCATCCCTTCCCTTGGTGGACTTCATCATCCAGAATGGGTGCGTCCCCAAGAGCTCCCAGTGTTGCCCACCCCTCTCCCTCATGGGAGGGATGTACAGGATGCTTGTGTGTTCTCAAGCCTTGACTCGTCTGCTGCTGGCCCTGCACAGGGGAACGCTGGACCGGGTGACGCAGAACGGGAACACGGCCCTGCACTACGGTGTGCTCTACAACCAGCCCAACTGCCTCAAGCTGCTTCTGAAGGGCAAAGCCACCTTCACCACAGGTATGCGGTTGGGATGGGTGGTGGGGTTCTTTGGTGGGAAGGGTAAGGCTTGGGTAAGGCTGCAACTTGGATTTGTCCCCTTTTTGTCCTTGGGCAGTGAACGCGGCAGGCGAGACAGCTCTGGACATGGCGAGGAGGCTGAAGTACAGCGAGTGTGAGGAGCTGGTAGGTGGCATGGAGGAATGGGGGAGAAGCTCAAACTGGGGAGAGGGGACCAAGCGCCTGAGGAGGGCTGGCATGAAGGTGGGGGGCTTTGGGATGTGTCCCTCCAGTGCCAAGACCCCTCTGGGCTGCCCCATCCCGAGATCCCCCTGACCTGCCCCATCCCTCTGGCAGCTGGAGCAGGCGCAGGCAGGGAAGCTCTCCCTGCAAATCCATGTGGACTATGACTGGGAGCCCCCATCGGAGTTCCCCTATGACAGTGAGGATGAGCTGGAGGAGAAGGTACCTGTGGGATGGTGGTGGGGGGCCTCCACATCCCCAGTGAGGATGAGCTGGGGGCGTGCAGACCCTTTTGGGGGGCTGGTGGCAGTGGGACATCCCTGGAGCTGTGTGTGTACCCCCAGGTGAGCCCCCTCCAGCGCTCCTTCAAGGGCACATCACCCCTGGCTGCCAGCCCGCTGCCTGCCTGCCCCCAGACCCGCTGGAGCTGCATGGGGATGGACATCACCAACAAGACCTATGAGAGCATCCTGGTGCCCTCGCGCCCTGCACCCCGCCGGGCCCACAGCGAGGAGATCCCCCCGCCGCTGCCCCTCAAAAACCCTACACGGGGCAGCTCTCGCCCCAAGCCCAGCCACAGCCCCACCGGTGAGTCGGAGTGGGGGGTCATCGTGGTGGGGCTGTGCCTTCCCCCAGAGACCAAGTTTATTGTGTTCCCCCAGAGCGCCCTGAGCTGCCCCGGCAGGCATCGGAGCCCCACTTCTCTGGGCCAGCGGAGGCACTGGCACCACGGAGCCTGCCTTGTGCCAGCAGCACGGGGGCCCTGGATGGCACCCCCAGCACCCGCAGCCCCACCGAGAGCCAGCGGGCAGCGTACTGGGAAACGCGCTCCGAGACGGACACGAGCAGCAGTCGGCGGGGGCCAGAGCTGAGTCCCCCCCCCGGGCAGCCCCTGCCGGGCAGCACGGTCCCTGACATCCCCCCTGTCAAGTTTGGGTAGGGACCCTGCTCCAGACTGGGACTGCACTTGGTGGGGGGGGGGTCGTTGCACAGTGCTGGTGGGCGAGCTTCAACCTCTGCCACCCCCATGGGCATGGAGCATTGCTGTGAAGCAAAGGGGTCCCCACCCTCTGGGGTCTCCAGAGAAACTGATGGTGACCCTGGGATGCAGGGGGAGGCCAGGGCAGCTGTGGGGATGCTGGGTTGTCCTTGGAGACAATGATGTAGATTATTTGGGTGATCCTCTGCAAGTTATCATATGTATTTTTTCTCTGTTTTGGGAAAATGTGGTGGGATGGGCTCATTTGAGGGAGTTGGGGTGCTGAGACCCTTTCCATCATCCAGGGGGCTGTGGGTGGGATCCAGGTCCCATGGGGGAAGCCCTGACACCCCCTGAGACTTCGCAGGAAGCAGAACAGGGAGGGGGAAGGCAACAGCAGAGTGGGGGTGACGCCGTTCCCACTGTCACCCACAGCTCAGAGAGCACCCGCTCGTACCGGCGCATCGGTGGCACGGTGGGCAAATTGGGGTCGGCTGGGTCCCCCCAGAGCCCTGGTGCCCCCGAGGACCCCGCTCTCAGCAAGATGCCCCCTGTGCCCATGCCCAGGAGATTTGCTCCGGTAGGTGCAAATCCTCCTCTCTGCATCCCCAAGCATCCCAGCTCCTCTGGGCTGGCAGATCAGGGGGTCCTATCCCTGTTGCCCCCTTTTGGATGGCCTGGGCGGGGTCTGTGAGCCCCTTTTCATCCCATTTCAGGCCAAGGGGAGGCAGAAGCGGGTGAAGGCAGTGGCTGACTGCAAGGGGGACAAGGCGCGGGAGCTGACCTTCTCCAAGGGGGAGGTCATCGTGGTGACACGGGAGGAGGATGAGCAGATCTGGGTGAGTCACCATGGCACGGATGGTGCTGGGATCCAAATCCTCGTCCTTTTCCCCCTCTTCTGAAGGAGGCTGGGTTTTTCTGGGGGGCACGGATGGGGCTCTTCTGCCCCATGTGTGCATGGAGGAGGGCTGGGAGGGCTCCACTGATGTGTCACCACAGCTTCGCCTGTCTAAACCCTTGTTGGAGTTGAGCAGGGAAGAAGTTTCTGGGGCTGGTATCTCGAGATAAGACTCTCACTCCCCTGAACCCTCTTTCTGCACCCCCAGGTCGGCTTCATCGAGGGCGATGGCTCCCGCACCGGAGTCTTCCCTGCCAGCTTTGTCCACCTCTTGCAAGACTGACCGTGTGGGGGTGGCCCATTTGTCACTGTCCCACTGGCTGGGAGTAGAGGCAGCTCCCTGCTGGGGGCTTGGTAGAGCCAGGCCACAAGGGACACGTGCCCAGGATCCTGGCATGAGACCACTGCCCTCCATGGGGGCCCAGAGACCCTCTGCATTGGGCAGACTGTCCATGGATGGCAGCAGTGGGGAGCTGAGGAGCAGAGAATGGACACGCTCGCTGCGCTGGTGGGCTGAGCTTTCTGTGCCAGCCCCTGCTTCCTCTGCTCTTCCGTCCTTCCCGTGGGCTCTGCACATCCCTTGGGTTTTCTTTTTCCTTCTCTGCAAGGAATTGGGGATGGGGGAGCTGTATTTGATATCCCTCACCCTCTGCCAGATAGTCATGAAGCCTCCTACTCATCCTGGGGGCAGCTATGGACCGCCAGCCTCATTCTGCACCCCAACTGTGAAGCCTTTGGGATGGGCAGGAAATACGAGAGGGTTTTTTTGTGTCCATCCCCCACCCCAGGTCCTGGGAGCTGCCTGGACTGGTGGAGTTCAGTGATGCTCCAAAGCTTCTCCAAAACTGGTAGCGAAATGCCATTCCCTGATTTGGAGGGTGGGGGATGTTTCAGGTGGTACCACAGAGCCCCTGCCCCATGTCCCTCATGTGGGGTGGGTGCTGGATCACCGCCCCTTCCCTGGGGGCGGCTCTCAGAGGGGGTTTTGCAGCTTTTTCTAGGACCAGAAGACCCCTGTACCAGTGTCCCTTGGGAGCCACCTGCCCCCATCCCCCCTCACTTTACCCTTCTCATTTCTGTGTCAAATGCTTCATCTCAAAAGTCTTTTTTAAAATGTTTTCTCTCTCTGATTTCTAATAAACCGTCATTTTTTTAAGCACCTGGGAGTGTGTTGGGGGGTACAACCCTTGCCCTGGTGATGCTGCTGCTGTGTCCCCAAGGCTCCCAGTCCCTGGCATCTGTGGTCACCCTTGGGGGCAGCCATATAGGGCTGGGCTGGGACATGGGCACCTTCCCAGGGCACTGGGATGGATCCAGAGCAGGGTGCTCATCCTACAGCCACCCCGTGCGAGTGCTGGAGCAGGGACAAGCAAGGATGGCAAGGTGGTTGTCACCTGCATATCCCAATGGCCTGTGCCCCACATTGCTGCCCATCCAGCCAGGCCTGGGGGGCTCCTGGCTGCTACCCCGGGCTGGCAGGGCTCCTACACCATCAGCTGGCAAAGACTGCAGCCTGTCATTTGTCATCGCACAATCATGGAATGTTGGAAGGGGCCTTGAAGATCATTCCTTCCATCCCCTGACGTAGAGGGGACACCTTCCACTCAGCTAGGTTGCTCCAAGCCTGTCCAGCCTGACCTTGGACATTTCCAGGGATGAGGCATTCTCAATACCAAAATACTCCAACATGTGGAGTACTCCGGTATAAGAACTATTCCTCTACACTGGAATTCCACGTGTATTGGAACGTTCCAATGCGTGGAGCATAAAGATTGTCCCCCCAGGGATCTTGCTGGCTGCATCAGCTTTGGGAAGAACAGAGCTTGGGGCACACTGCAGTGTGCCCGTGCCCCTCAGGATTCCCCGCGATGGCAAAGCCCCATCCCGGGCCCCGTTCCTCGGCAGCCCGGGCTCCCCAGAGCCGCCGCCGCCGTGCGTCCCGGAGCGCCCGGCGCGCACCTCCCCCGCGCCGGCTATCGTGCTTCTCGGCTATATTTAGCCCTCCCCCGTGCTATTTCGCTTTCCTGGCAGGAGTTTATAACTAGCCGGGACAGCCCCACCTCCTTTCTGCTTTCTCTCCCTTCCCTTCCCTTCCCTTTCCCCCTTTTCCCCTCCTCTCTGCTCCCTCCCACCCGGCTGCCCAGGACCCCCATGCCAGCGGTGCCCAGCTGTGCCCGCAGCCAGCGTCCTGCTCCGCTGGAGCCCCCGCCATGGGGCCCGCCGAGGAGCTGGTCCGGATTGCCAAGAAATTGGATAAGATGGTGGCCAGGAAGAGCACGGTAAGGTGGCCGAGCTCCTCGGGGTGTGTGCATATTTGCACACGTATTTGCATGTGTGCATGTTTGCACACGCACGTATTTACACACGTGCTTGTTTGCATGCATGTTTGAATGTTGTTGCGTGGCTTGGGAAAGGAGGGGGGGTTTGCTTTTCACACCCCTCATGCTGTCCCTGCAGGGGCTGAGTGGGTTTAAGGGGTGCTGCCTGTGTCACCCAGCCGCAGGACATCATAGTCAGCACCCAGGGGATTTAATTTTGCCTCTAATTTGGGGATCTCCTGTACCCCATTGCTCCCAGACCCGGGGATTTGGGGGTAAGGGGGCGTTTGTCCCATGGGTGGCAGCTCCTGACACGGCTCAGCAGTGCCAGATTGTGGGCAACAGGTGTTTGGCCCCCAGCCTGTGCACCAACACCCGATCAGTGCCAGGGCCAGAGGCTGTGTGCAAGCAAGGAGAAGCTCTGGGCTGGGGGACATAACACCCCCAGTGTACCCAGCACAGCCCTGCCTGTGGCACAAGTGTGCAGAGGGAGGCGAGGGGGTCACTCGCTGTTCCCTGGGGGGTTCTGGTGGTTGTGCACTGGGGTAGCTGGGATCCAGCCCTGCCACCCTTGTGCCAGGTGAGGATCCATCTGGGGACCCTGGTAAGCCAGTCACGTGTGCCAAGCCCAGCCCTCAGAGTTAATATTTGACCATTTCCACCGGCCTTTGCCCTGACAAGGTGCAGGCTCCTGGCTGGGGGGGCAGCACTGCCATCTCCCTGCATCTGGTGGTTTTTTGGGATGCCAGTGCTTGGTATCAAACCAGGTCCCATGGCTTTGCTTGCTGCCAGGAATTACCCAGGGGTCAAAGGACAGGGGTGTTGCACACCTCTCCTGCCACACTTTGGGATGGGACAGAGCTGGGGTCCAACTGCAGCACAGGAATGTCCCTGCACCCATCAAACTGGGGGGGTCTGATCCAGCCCCTCATGGTGGGAGTCCATGGAACAGTGTCCCTTTTGGCGGGGGGGGAATACCTGGGATCTGGGGCTCTAAAAATACCAAGGACAAGGAGGAGGAGGAAGAGAGGGAGGAGGAGGAAGGCTCTGTGCTGGACTTATCCCAGCTGCCACTGCAGGGCATCAGGATGAAATCCCACAGCTTGTGTCCCATGGACCTTCACACCCCTGTGTGGGGGACACTGGGAAATCCCCCAGCTGTTCCTAGCTCCCACCAGCCCAGATTTTTCTTGCAGATGGGGTTTTCCCAAGTTTTAAGAAAAGCTCCTGCTACCCAGGTGGAGATGTGACCTTGGTGCTGGGATGGTCCAGCAGGATTTGGGTGTGGGACTTTTCTATTGGTGTGTTGACACAGAGGGTCAGGCAATCCCAGGGAGCAGCCCAGGGCTGCTTTGGGTTCTCCTGTCATGCCCTTCCTGGTGCTGCCTGGTGCCTCCTCAAAGGCTCCCGTGGCTTTTCCCTGCTCTAGGAAGGGGCCCTGGATCTGCTCAAATCCCTTACTGGCTACACCATGACCATCCAGCTGCTCCAGGTGAGGGGGTTTGGGTGGGGGGGTCACCCCATGGGGTAGCTTGTCCTGTGCCCTGTGCCAGCCAGCACATCCCTAAGGATGTGTCCCTGGTGTGTCCCCAGACCACACGGATCGGAGTGGCTGTGAACTCAGTGCGGAAGCACTGCTCAGATGAAGAGGTGGTGGCCTCAGCCAAAATCCTCATCAAAAACTGGAAGCGGCTTCTGGGTGAGTGATGCTGGGGGGAGCCTCAATCCCCCCTGGGCCATCCCTGCACCTCGAGCCCCAGTGCTTTCTGGGGGGATGGAGTGAAATCAGTCCAGAGCTAGGGTGTGCAGGCTCCTATAACCTGTCACCCAGATTGCCCAAGGGCTTGTTTTCACTCTGGGATAGAGTGGTGTAAATCAATGTGTGCCCCACCAAGGGCTGAACATCTCCACAATCATCCCTCACCCCAGGATGCAGCTCTGCAGGTGCCCTGTGCTGGTTTGGGCTGTGACTGTGACACCCAAATCCTTCCCCCAGAGTCCACCACCACAAAAAAGGAGAATGCAGATGGGAAGAAGGAGAAGGACACAGATGGAGACAAGGAGAAGAAGAAGAGGCTGGATGTTTCCAGCTGCCCCAGTGAAGGGGTGAAGCACAGCAAGAATACAGCTGAGAAGCACAGAGAGAAGCACAAGGAGAGGTGAGGGCTCCTGCCTGCTGTTGGGGGGGCACCAGGGCCGATATGAGACCATCCTCTGCTTGGTCCTTAAGGGTTTATCAATCTCTGCCTACCCATGCAGCACCTCTGGAGACCAAACTGCCTCTGGGACAGCACCAAGGCAGTTTTTGGAGGAGGAAGAAGTGGGCATTTTTTAATTTTCCCTTCTCTAAATTATTCCCTGGATGAGGTCATTTTGGACAGTGCTCATCTGACCCCTGCTCTCTCTGTCCCTAGGAAGCCCAGCAAGTGTGACTCTCATGCCACCACCACCCAGGGCCACTCTGCCAATTCCAGCCCAGAGAGGTACCTGCTGAAGGATGCCCTGACCCTCCTGCCAGGCTCTGCCAGGCACTGCCAGCCCAGGGGAGGCTCTGCTGGCAGCCTGGGGTGGGGCTCAGGGATGGGGGCTGCAGATGGACAGGATGCAGCTCACAGGTTGCCACAGTATGCTGTGTTTGCTGAGAGCTTCTCTCCCTTCCTTTGGGCCTCCGTGGTGAAGAGAGTCCAGTGATGGCCGGAGCCCCACTGCGTCCTGCAAGAAATCACCTCTGGATGGCAAGAAAGAGAGGTGGGTGCTGGGCTGGGTGAAGATGGGAGAGGTGAGACCCTAGCCCCTCACTGGGCTGTGGTTGGGGGTGTGGACCCACCACTTGTCCCAGTCACTGCCCTCTGACGTGGGGCTTGTCCTGCCAGGAGAGCCTCTGCTGACTCCAGGTCCTCAACCATCTCCTCCTCTTCCTCCCCACAGAGGAGACTGTCAGGGGAGAGGTAAGGAGGGGGTGTCCCTAGGCAGCCTGGGGATGCTTTTAGGGTCCCCCTTGGGGATACCCTGACCGTGGAGGGGGTGAGAAGTGGCTGGGAGCCCTGATTCTGCCACAGCACTGGGATGTTCCCTGGGAGGAGCAGATCCTCCCCTGGGGAGATGCCTGAGCTCCTGCCACCAGTCCCTGCCCCCTGTCCTGCCTGCCCCGTCCCTGGTGTCATCCCCACTGTCCTGTTCTGTGCCACTCCCAGGAGAGCCTCTGTGGGCACCAGCCTCTCTCCAGCTCCCACCAGCTCCCAGAGAAACTCCAGTGACAGCAAGGAGGAAAGGTAGGAGAGACCCACTCCATTTCCAAGGCACCCTGGCAGGTCCCTGTGGCTGTGCCACGACCCTGGCACCTGCCTGTGCCCCTCCTTGTGCCCCTGCAGAGCCAACAGCAGCAAGGTCAAACCTGAGGTGCCACGAACCCCCACCAGCCCCTCCTTCTCTGCCAGCCCCTGCTTCCTGGCCCCCTGCTATCTCACGGGGGACTCGGTGAGGGACAAGTGCGTTGAGATGCTGGCGGCTGCACTCCGCATGGATGGTGAGCAGCTCTGAGGCTGCTGGACCCCAGGCTGGGCTGTTTCTGCTATGGGACAGTCCTGCTAGGAGCGTTCAGCCCCAAAAGGAGAGAAAAGGAGGCTGGTAGGGTCTCTGGTAAGGGGGTTGGATGTGAGGATGCATCTTTGTAAGGTTCAAGATGGGTAAAAATAGGTATTGCAGAGATGGGGTGTCTGGGGCAAGTACAGGGGGAGAGGTGAGATTTTCTGGGGGAGGGGCAGTGAGACCTGTGGCTGATTTCACACCTGAAAGTCACCCCTTAACATGTCTACCCTTTAGATGACTACAAGGAGTTCAGTGTCAACTGCGAGAAGATGGCATCAGAGATTGAAGACCATATCCTTTGGGGGGCTAGGGGTCCCCAGCCTCCACCTGCTGGGGGGGCCTACGTGGGCTCAAGAGTGCTGCTGGGGATAGGACAGAGGGTGACAGGGACAAGGACCGAGGGTGACAGACTCTGCCGTGCTCGTTGCCTGCAGAGGGAGCCCAGACCTCAGAGTATGCTCAGGCTGAAGCTGAGCAAAGCATCTCCCGAGCACCCACCTTCGTGCAGGGGTCTGTGTGTCCCCCCCAGTCCCCTCTGGTCAGGGACCTGCCTTCATCCCTGGGGAAATAAATCCAAACCCAGCCAAAGCTTTTTCCATGAGCTTGCTGTGGGTGTCTGTGTCTCCTGCCAGAACCAGTCTGTCACAATGTCCAGGCTGTGTCGTGCTGGCACGGATGGAGCCACCTCTGCCCACCCCCAGCTCAAGGCTTGGGGTTCTCCTGGCAGCCCCCTGAGACGAGGACCAGCCCCGGGGTGGTTCATCTCCTGGGTGCCCTTTTTGGTGCATCCCAGACTCTGTGCCCAAAGCTGCTACATCGACCTGTTCCATGCCCATGTTCTTTGGGAGGAGGGAGTAACCGAGTCCTCTGCACCATGAACCTTTGTCCCAGCACAGGGCTTGGTGACAGTCCCTGAGCCCCATAGCCTTGCCTGGATGTTAGACATTCCAAGGTGATGCAAAGCCATTTTCCTCCCTGCATCTCAAGCTGTCCTTCACCCTCTTAAAGCTGAGGATGGGGACACGTCTCACACGGAGGAAAGCCCCACTGAGATCAGCCACCTCCACGTGACCATTGGCCCTGGTGACAGCAGCACCCCTGCCTTGATTCCTTGACAGACCCCACATATCTTCCAGGAGCTGAAGAGCACAGACATGAAGTATCGCAACCGGGTGCGGAGCAGGATCAGCAACCTGAAGGACCCCAAGAACCCTGGTCTGAGGAGGAACGTGCTGTGTGGGGCCATCGAGCCCAGCCTCATCGCCCGCATGACTGCTGAGGTGGGCAGTGGGGTGCATGGGGCCGGTGCCCACGGATCTCTTCCATGCTGCCTCTGTGGTGCCCAGGTGCTGGGTCTTGGCTTGGTGCTGTCCACAGTGGGGTTGTCCCAGCACCTCCCTGTCCCACCCCAGTGCTGAATGAGGCACGGGGAGCATTAGGAGAAAGCTGGCAGCACTGCCGGATCCCCTTAGAGCCCTGCAGACCCCCAGCCCATCACAGATCTGGCTGTGGGATGTCACACCGGCAGGAATCAGGCTGGAGTGTCCCCATTTGTCCTCCTCAACCAGGACCTCCACAAATCAGCCTCCTCCTCAGTTTTCCCTGTGGGGGAGACAGATGCCCGCAGGCAGCAGTTTTAGTTTGAAGGTGGGGTGATGTTTTCACCTGGCTCGGTCTGAGCCCTCCAGCAAGCCCAGGCAGCAGGATTCATCCTGTCTTGGGAGAGGATGGGGGAAGGTGTTGGACTGTGGTACTTGGATGTGAGCAGAGCCATAGCCACACTGACCCATCGGGGCCACTGCTGGTGGCAGGAGATGGCCAGCGATGAGCTGAAGCAGCTGCGGAACGCCATGACCCAGGAGGCCATCCGGGAGCACCAGATGGCCAAGACAGGTGGCACCGTCACCGACCTCTTCCAGTGCGGCAAGTGCAAGAAGAAGAACTGCACGTACAACCAGGTCAGGCCTGGCCTGCGGGGGACCTGGGCTTGGGGGGACACCAGAGGGGTCTCCACTGAGCCCGTGCTGCTGCCCCCCAGGTCCAGACGCGCAGCGCCGACGAGCCCATGACAACGTTCGTGCTGTGCAACGAGTGTGGGAACCGCTGGAAGGTCTGTGACCATCTGGGGAGAGGCTCTGGGCAAGCCACCCCTTTCCCAGCCTTCGGGGGTGTCAGAGCCCCCTGAAGTGGTGCTTTGGGGGCTGGGTGAGGGCTTACCACCTGCCCTGGGCTCTGCTTCTCCTGCAGTTCTGCTGACGCTGCTGGCGATTGGGCTGGAGGGAACATGGTGCAAGACAAGATGCTGTGACACCACACTGGGCAGCTGGGTTGGGGAGGAGGGGTCAGGGTGGCACCAGTCCCTAAACCCCTGCTCCTTGTTCCCCTGCACTGGGCTCCCTCGAACAGCCCGGGCCTCCGGCAATGCCAAATTCCCTCGGGAAGGTCCCTGTGAATTCAACAATTCTTCCCTGCAAATATCTGTCCTTTGACTGGGGTGGGCTGGGATCCCCCTGGGAACAGACTCATTCCTGGAAAGGGAGACTGGTACAACCTGGGCAGCGTGTCCTTCCCTGAGAGAAATCTGGACTTGGATGATCTGGGGGCAGGAGAGACACTGCTCTATGGACATGGAGCTGTGCCTGGGAGCTGAGGGTGGCAGAGGGCCAGGTTTTAACCCAAACACCTTCTTCCTCACCTGAGTGCACACAGAGGGAGGACATGGAGGGGACAGGGTGGTTGCAGCATGTCCAGATGCTGTTGAGATGCCACTGTGTCCCTCTGCTCTGTGACAAATGGACCGTCCATCCTGGCTCGAAGGCACCGTGTCCCAGGAAAGAAGGCAGGATGGCAGAGAGAGGAGTGAGGAAGAACCCTTCCAGCCAGAGTAATAAAGGTGTGAACTATCTCTGCAGCACAGACTGTTTCCTAAGGTGGGTCTGGGACCTCTGTCTCAAGTTTATACCTCCCCAGCTTGAGCCTCAAGGTCGTCCAAGATCCCTCACTGAATTCCAGCATATATCTCAAATCCACCAGCCCCAGCTTGGGATACAACCTTGGCTTGCTGCTTATCCAGCACCTGACTGGTGATTAAAGACCTTTAATTAAGGCTGGAGCAGCTCCCTGGCTTGGTCTGGATGCTGCAGGCTGCCCCATGGCAGGGCAGAGCTTACACCAACAGCAGGGAGTGTTTTCCAGGGGAGAGGCATCAGGGACCAGCTGGGAGACATCCCTTTGGCTACAGGAGTTGTGGGATGGAGCCTGGTGGCACCGAGCCCGTCCCTCGTTGCTACCAGCCTCTTCCAGTGGCAGTGAGGTGTGATGGAGACACAGCAAGCTCATGGTGACCACGGATGGGGATGAGGGTGCTGCTCCCATGCCTACATGAGCCAGAGGGTGAGAGCAGAGGAGGACAGTGAAGCTGTTAATTAAGATTAATTAATTAATCTTGGGCTGAGATGTGAATTTTTTCACAGGCAGTGCCATTTGCACCCACACTTGGGTGCTAAACCCTCCGTGTTTGGGGGTCCCTGCCAGCCTTGAGCCCCCTGAGAGAGCTCTCTGGGCTGTGGTGCTCGTTAACACGCTGAAGTGATTAATGAGCCTCCAAGGCAATTATTTATGCTTGCGACAGTGCGTGTGGCTGCAATTAAGGAATATAGTGGATTGGAGGGGATGAATAAAACATCACTGCGACCTTGAGCTGTGAGGGGAGTGCAGGAAGGGCAGGACTGGGACTCCTGGCCAGCCCCAGGGTGCCTCAGGGCATGTTTGCCTGGGACAAGGTTGAAACAGGGGGATTTGGACCTACATTTTTTTGCAGTCCAGTCTAATAAAGGTGTTTGAGTGATACCAGAGGGAGCCGGACTCCAAGCATGTTATGATGGATCTCCTGGCATCCCTCTGTGTTCTTCTGTCCCCCTGTGGACTTGTCTCCAGGGAAAATGTCACCCCGTGCCCCCTCAACAGGCTCCCCAGGAAATCCCAGAGAAGGAAAGGGAGGGGCAAACTGGAGAGCTGGGAAAGCAGGGGCTCGGCTGAGACCCATGCCAGGACGTCCCCCAAACACACCCAGAGGGGCTCTCTGGTATGCAGGTGTTTACAGGCTCCATCCCCCAGGCTGAGCCTCCGACCTGCTTCACAGGAAGGGCACAAACACGTGGGTGGGTGTGTGTGTATTTCAAAACTCCAATTCCCAAACTTTCAGTCCCAAACTGAGCCCTCGAGGACATCCTGCCATCCCACCCCACCCCTCAGCTCCAGAGGTCCCTGGAGTTTTCCCCTCTCTCCTCCCCAGGTGATGGTCCCCTCCTCCCCTCCACATCCCCCAGCCTGCCGAGGAAGAGGAGCAGGGAAGATCCCTGGGAAGGTTCCCATGCTGCCAGCACTCAGCTCTCTCTTGAACTTTGGCGAAGTGGGCGCTTCAGTTCTCATTTCTCATCAGCTGCCCAGGTGCACCCATGGCTGCACCAGCAAATGCTGATACTGGTCCCCCCTGCCTTCTGTGGGCAGGAGGTACAGATGAGCCCTCAGGCCCTCTGTCACAGCTCCAGCCCACGTGGGGCTGGTCATGACCATGCAATGATGGAGAGGCCTTACGGTCCCTGCCAGGGGTTGATTTACCCACCCCGAGGCTCCAGGATGCTCCAAAGCTTCAGCAGAGGTTGGTGTCTCTTCCTGCCTCTCCCTCCCTGTCTCTGCATGAATCACAGAATCATTTCAGTTGGGAAAAAAGACCTCCAAGATAATTGAGCCCAACTGCTCTCCCAGCACTGCCAAACCCACCACTTACTCCATGTCCCCAGTGCCACACCAGCACGTCTTTTCAATCCCTCCAGGTGACTCCAAGGAGATGCTCAGTCTTTTATCCGATGGAGTTTTTATGTTCAGCCTCCAACCTGCAACACTTTAAACAACCCCAGAGAGTGAACAACCCCAGCCACTGCTGGTGCTGCCTGACCACACACATCCCTTCCCCGAGGACTGCCCTCAGCCACCTCAGGGACACCGTGTTCCACAGAATCTGGCACATGGCCAGTTTTGGCTTGCCCAGGGGCCACCCCTCCCTGCACCCCAGCCCCCCCAGCTCGCCCGCAGCACGGGGCTTTGCCGCTGCCCTTCTCCCCCGCATTTTTCCAGCCTTGAGAAAAAAATCAGAACTTTGCTGTTCCGTGGTTTCCTTGGCAACCCCATTTCCCCATCCTCTCACTTCATGCATCTATGACTCCTCCGGCCCCGGTCACCGGCCCCCAAAGCACAGGGGCAGGGATGGAGCAGGAGGTGATGTGTCCTGTCCACCACCAGGACAGCTGATCCTGGAGGACCCTCAGCCAGGGCTTCCCAAGCACCTGGGCTTCGTGAAAAGGAATGGAGTAGCTGGTGGTGGTTCGTGTCTCTGAACTGAATTAAAGCAGTTTTGGAGCCGGCCTTGACCTCTCTCTGTGGGTCCTACTGCTCCTGCTGTGCACAGGTTGCCCAGAGCAGCTGTGGCTGCCCCATCCCTGGAATGTCAAGGCCAGGCTGGACAGGGCTTGGAGCAACCTGGGCTAGTGAAAGGTGTCCCTGCCCGTTGCACGGGGTAGAACGAGATGAGCTTTAAGGTCCTTTCCAACCCAAACCATTCCGTGATTCCACGACTGGCAGCCTCTGCGACAAGCTGAGCAGGGTCCCCTGCCCATTCCCACGCTGACTTCCACCCCCTAGGTAAGGATCCACTGCCTCCCCAGGCCTCAAACCCCCATGCAGTGTTTCTCTGGTGACAATATTTATCTCGGCACCACTCGCTTCTCCTCGTCAGCAGGCGGGATTTGGATCTGCTGGGAAAAGCACCCATCACTCCCACGCCCTCACCGTGGCTTCTCCCACGGGTGGTGACACCGCCGTGGTGCTCGGCGTGGTGGGCACAGGGCAAGGGGACAGCCCTACTCAGAAACTGGGCCGACTTCCTGTAAAAAGCAGGAAAACACAGCCCTGGGCTGGTTTAGGGAGGGCAGGAATGATGCAGAGGGTGCTGGGGGGGCTGGGGGGAGTCCAGAAAACTCCCTGTGCCTTGGTGGCCCGGGAAAGGTGCCCAATGTGCCCCCAGTACTTGGACTCCAACAGCTCTTCCCCAAATCCCAGAAGGCTGGTCAGTCCCCCAAAAGCTGAGCAGACCCTGCGCCAGCCTGGGACTTGATGCTAAATGAAAGCAAGACATGTAGAGACCCTAAATCTTTTAGGGAAACCTCAGCTGCTGCACTTACTTTGAGCTGTGGCTCAGCCAAAGCCTTCCAAACTCTGGGCTTTTTATTTTTTGTTTTAATAAACCCCTAAGCACTGGTTTTCCTAAGCTCAAGGTGCCTCTGCTACAGGGGCAGGGAAAGATGGGGCATGCAGGGCTTTGGGTCTGGATTCCATAGCAGGGAACCAGGGGTGGCTGTCAAAGGATGCAGTGGTGTGTTATAGGTTTATGTCCCTAAACATCTGGAGGAGCCAGGCAGGGGTATCCAGCAGGACACTCCCAGCACTGAATGACATACAGACAGCCCTGAAATAGGAGGAAAAATTTGCTGAGCCTCCCTGGTTCCAGCCCCAGGTTGGGATACAAATGGAATTTCCTTTCTCTTTCATTGTTCTGTCTTGATGTGAGTAATTCAATTGCTTTGGAGCAGCTCTGAAAAAAATTAGTGATTGCCCAGGACAGCCACATGATCCAGCCAGGGTCTTCAGCCAAGCCAAAATATTTGGAGCAAAGCCATGGATTTGAGCTGACTGGGTATTTGCTTTGGGGTGTTTTTCCTGGAAGGAGAAAAAAAAAAAAAAAAAAAGGAGGAAAATCAGTTTTCATCTGCAGGGTTTGCAGTCCATTGGAAGGAAATGATTCGTTGAGTTGTATGGCTGCAATTCTGTACACCAGGCTTTGTGATGATTAAAAGCATCAAAAGAGCCCAAGCTGGACCCAGATCTTTATTTCTAAAGTGAAATGCGTTGCATGGAAAATTACAGAATATACTTTTCCTAAAGAAAAACCCTGTGCAATTTTTTTTTCCTGGCCAGAGAGGTTTGCTGAGTCTGCAGAACACTTTGATCTAAACCTTCCTAATATCACAGTGCTTGGCACAGACCTTTTTTTCCCCCCTCCTTTAGCTGAATACGCAGAGAACTGAGCAAAGATCCCCCATTAAAAGCAAAAATCCCTCCACAAAATACAATTTTTCCTCACTTTCAGCTGGAATCATGCACACTCTTCCCCCTTACAGCCAGGATGGAGGAGGTGACAGCAAAAAAAACCCCAATAAATGCTATAAACCCCCCCTAACTCCCTCAAACCACACAAATTCCCATCTCTGCGCTTCCCACATCAGTAGGTCGACCTAAATATTGCAGAGATAAAAAAAAAGACATTGGCTTTTTTGCCTGACACTTTTTTTTCCCCTCCCTGCCAGGAGCTCTTGGGCGCTCGGCAATTAGGAGCTGAGGATTAATCTTGAGTGATATAATGAAGTGCCAGGTGGCTGGAGGACAGAGCTGGTGAGCAGGATGGGGGGGAAGGGGAGGTTTGCTCTACAGATTAACATGGTTTAGGACAGGTTTAGTGCAGGTAGAGCTTCCAAGGTGATGGGAAAGAGGAGGAGGAGCCTGGGGGGGTCAATGGGGTATTCAGGCTCACCCTTACTCCGTGATCCTCTGCATCAAAATGGACCAGGCAGGGCTTGTGTTGCAGAGGAAAAGTGATATTTGCACATTTTCTAACCCTGATTTGCTTGTAGTGTCCCCGAAGTATCTTTCCACCTGGTTTACACCATCCCAGAGTCTCCCAGCCCCACGTCAATTCTTTATTGAGGAAAAATACCCCAGGAGGGCAGGTTGGGCAGGGGCCAAGCTCTTCCCCCAGCCATATCTGTGCCCCCTTTCACAGTCGTGGAATCATGGAGTTCTTGGAGTGTGAGGGAACCTTAAAGCCCATCCAGTCCCCGCCTCTGCCATGGCAGGGACACCTTCCACTGTCCCAGGCTGCTCCAAGCCCCCTCCAGCCTGGCCTTGGGCACTGCCAGGGATCCAGGGGCAGCCCCAGCTGCTCTGGGCACCCTGTACCAGGGCCTGCCCACCCTCCCAGGGAAGAATTCCTTCCCAATATCCCATCTAACCCTGCCCTCTGGCAGTGGGAAGCCATTCCCCCTTGTCCTGCCACTCCAGAGCCCTGTAAATAGTCTCTGTCTGTCTTTCTTGACAGCTCCTTCAGGTACTGGGAGGCCACAATTAGGTGACCTCAAAGCCTCTTTTCCAGGCTGAACAATCCCAACTGTCCCAGCTCTTTGCCTTTTCTCCAAGGTCTCTGGAAGCCTGAAAGTCGACAGCAGCAGGCATCGAGGGCCACGTTCTTCCACAAACCAGCTCGTCTTTCCAAAATGAGAATGTAAATAGCTCGTCCCGTAGCGACGCCGTTACCCAGGAGCTGTTGCCACCAGCGCTGGCCACTGGCAGCAAACCCATTACCCGCAGCCGCCAGTTTATTCCCAGCTCTGGCAGGGTCAGCAGCCATCAGGGAAGCAAATGCTAATTAATAGCACTGTGCAAAGCAGCCGGTCTGGGCACGGCATGTAATTAGCGAGCCAAGTGCAGCGCCGGGGCTGCGGGGAAAGAGGCGACGGAGCAGCCACGGAGGAGGGACCCGCTGCAGCGGGCGGCTGTAGCTCACGGTGAGGGCACTAACTGCGCCGGGGACGCGGATGTCACGCTGCCATCGGCCAGGCTGTGACGCTCCGTGTGTGTGCTCGCATCCCCCTGATCCCTACAGCACCCTCCCTGCCCCGGCGCCCATCCCCGCTGTCTCCTCGACGCGCTCCCTCTGCCCCGCCGTTTTGCCGGTGAACGTGACATTTCCTCGGGGCAGGAAAGATGCCTGGAATATAAAAACTCCTGACGGTGGGAGATGCAGAGCCCAGAGAGGAGCCGTGCTAATGCCCTTGCATCTCTGCCGTGGTGAGTCATCCAGGCCCTCAGAGGATCCCGGCTGTGCTTGGATACGGGGAAGGTAGAAGCACAAGGCAAGATGAAAAATTGCTCGTCTCAGAAGATATCTTGGTTACAGCAAGGAATAAAAACTGTCCCCTTGGCACCCACCCTCAGCTCTGGTCCCAGCCATGGGGAGGGGGGGGTGTTGTGCTGTTGGGTGGGCAAGAAGGGTCTAATTTGTGGGAGAAATGGGAACACTTATCCTAGAACATTCAAGTCGTTAATGGAGTGCAGTTATTAGTGGAAGGGAGGAGGATGGGTCTTTCCATCAGGCTGATGGGAAAAATCCATTCTGGGACTGGGAATTAGGTTGGAGCATCATCTTGAAGGTGGTTATGGGCAAACACTGTCTCCTTCATCCCTGGCAACATTGCTGCTCTGATGCTCCCAGTCACTGCCACATCCATATGGATGTGTGTGTGCTGCTCCTCCATGGGGACAGGGGGACAGCTCCTGGGAACTGTGGCCATCCCAGACCAAGTTTTGCTCCCTACTGTGCCATGGGAGGGCAAGCCAAGAAGGGCAAGTTAAACCCACCCCCCCCCCAAAAAAATAAATTCCTTACATCAACAACATTTTGTCTAAGCCAACACCTCCCTGAGCCAGGGCTGCTCCCGACGTGGCTCTGCCTCCACCAAACCCAGCAACGGGAAGGGATTTACACATCAAATATCCTCTCCCTCAAACTGCTGAAGCCAAAACCCTGGGAGAGAGGAAAAAATCTATTTCCAGCTGTTTTCCTCTCCATGTAAATAAGTATCTATTGGCAGAGCATTTCCTTCCGCCTGAGGCTTTCATTGGACATCAGCCATTTAATATTGCTCTTTTAAATCCTTGTGTTTGGCTCTCAGCTGCTTCGCCCATCTCAGAGCAGGGATGGTGGCACTTTGTGCTTAGAAAATATATATCTGTATTTAGATAGGCTGACAGGTAGCTGTGGAAGAAGAGCTGTTCCAATCATTAAATCACTGCTTTCAATTTTTCCTTATTACTAGTCTTCATTTAACTACAGGCCAGGCTGGCCAAGTGCTCCCTGGAGACAGCCCAGCTGAGCCCAGCAGGTTTGCAGCTCTAAAAGGGGTCTTAAGAAAAGAAAAAAAATGACCCCAATCTGATAATCAGAGAGGAAATCTTCCCTGAAAATGTCTTCCCAAGGCAGAGGCATTCAGGAAGGGGACAGTGATCCTGGCTTCCTGCTAGGCTGGAGTATTTTCAGAGAGGAAGAGTGAGAGAGCAGGTGGGAGGAAGATCCCAGCACGTTTGCAAGATGCAGGGAGTGAAAGGGTGGTTTTTGTGCCTTTCAGAAGAAGAAAGAAAAGAGGGAGAGAAATCACCTTCTCTGATCAGCTGTCTGAGGTTCTGCAGGCTGGGGAGGCTGGAGGAGGGGGAGCTGCCTTTGAAGCTGGGAGAGGCTGAGCACAGCAGCCTTTGCTGTCACTGCTCCTCTTCCTCTGGCTCTTTCCTGATCCCTGTCCTCATTCTGGGTTGGGAGCCCACCCTCAGGACGGCCTCAGGATGTCAGTGGTGCTCTCATGGCAGGGCACAGAGCCAGAGATTTCCTCTGAGACCCAGCACTGATGGGTTTCCACTCCTTTGCCTGGTGTCTCTTGCTTTGCCCTGGGTAACACCAAGACCATGAAAGAGCTGTGCCATCCCAGAGGCTCCCAGTGCTGGCTGATGGACTGGGAATGCTGGCAGAGGCTCTGCCCCATGGCTTGGCATGGCCCTGGCAGCAGGGAGGGAAGCAGGTGGCTGTCTTGGAAAAATCCAGCACTGGGCAGCCACCATCTGTGTCCCTGTGGATGGAGGACGTGCTGCCCTCCCTGGGTGCTCCCTCAAGGCCACTAGGACCAGCCAGGACAGACGGGAGCAGGCACCTGGTGGTATCAGGCTGGGAACTGAAGCGAAGCAAGATCCCCAGCTCTGACAAAGGGCTGGAGGCAGCTGCATCAGGGGTGGCATCACCATGAATGTTCATCACCAACCAACAAGTGATGCTGTTGGCTCTTCTGCTGGAGATCCAGCTCAGACAAGTCAGGGATGAGCCAGGTGAAAAGCAGGCAGCTGGTGACCAAAGAGCTTTGCTCGGTCTCTGGCCACAGCTGCAACCAGCCTGGTTCTGGCTGATTCCAGCTCCTGAGCCCTTCAGAGCTTGATCAAAGTGTCAAGGAAAAATCCTGAGGTTTCTTGAGCTTTTTGGGATGAGTCCTGCCCCAGTGTTGAGCCATCCATCACCCCTCCTGACATCCAGCACCAAAGCCATGCAGGTGAGGGATTCTGCAGCCAGATTCCCTGAACAACTCCTGCTTTCAGGACCAGCTGAGCATCTTCAAAACCTCCCAGAATCCTGTCATAAACCTGACCATCATTTCAGGACCTGCTGCCTATGAGCCCACTCTGTGAGGGTGGGCTGGTCCCTGTGCTGCCCCGCAGCCAGGCAGCTGCCCCGCCCAAATCAAGCACAGGATATGGAGAGTGCTGAGATAACCAGGGAAAGAGCCTTAATCACATGTTTAAAACACCACTGCTCCCATGCCACTGCTTCCCTGACCTCCACATCTTGGCTCCTGGCAGGGAATGACTGGCACAAAAACAAAGAGCTGGTGGGAGCCGATGCTGTTTCTGCAGCTCCTGATGCCTCCAGGTCCAAATCACCCAAATCTCAATCCTTCAGCTGCAAACCAAACCAGATCCGAACCCTTCTGTGCTTTTCCACCAGGTTTCCACTGAAAGGAGGTTTCCTGTCCCCTCCCAACCCCAAACCAAATCATCCCATGGACTTCTGCAGGAGCATGAAAAAGGGGAGGGAAGACCCAGGGTCTGAGTCCAGAGCAAGAGGCTCTGAAGCTGAGCTCTGTGATTTGGCACAGTTAGAGAGCAGCAGGATTGCAGCTGACCTGGATTCCCAACATCAAAGACAACACCCGCTTCTTCCCCAGCATCTCCAGAGCCCTCCAAGGAGGGGAATCAATGAGCTGAGCAGCCACGTGTCCCTCCCATCCAGCACTGCACCCAGGGCTGCTGGACCATCTCCGTGTGCTGTGTCTCAGAGCTAAAAAGCTGCAGAAAATGTAACATTTGTATGCTGAGAAAGAAGCCTTGCTCCTCCATGATCAGGGTGGTCGAAGGTGGCCCAGGGGGTTTAAGGCACATTTGGTGTGGGTCTAACCCCTGTCCTGTTGGATGGGGCAATGGACACTGGCAAATCTCCTGTCAGACTCACAGGAGACAGACAAACAGACCTTGGGGAGCCCAGAGCTAACACTGTCCCTGTCCCTCGATACTGCTACGTGTGTGTCTGCCCATGGGCACAGGGTCCTTGGCCCTCCAGCACGCCACGACCAGCCCCAAGCAACAGGACACAGACTCCCCATGGCTCAGTCTCGAAGGACCTGCTCCCTGTCCAGGAAAACCCAGCTCCTCGGGGAGCCCAGGGGTCACATTGACACCAGTTCCTTCCACCAGCAGCAAAAAGCTTTGTTTTTCCAGCCCGGCTGTGGCTGGGAGCAGCGTGCTGCCCTGGATCCCTCCCTCCCCACGATGGTTCATTTCTGGGATGACTCACGGGTTGTTAAAGCTCCCGACGGCAGCGGATGGAAGCAGGATGGAAGCAGCGCTGCCTCCTCCGAGCGCCGGCTGAGGGGGGCACAGCTCAGGCTCCCAGCTCCCCGAAATCCAGGGAGACGCTGCCAGTTCCCGGCCAACGCTCCACGGTCACACAAAGGCAGCACAGAGGGGGGCAGCGGGGAGGTGAAAATACCTGAATAAGCAACAGTCAGGGAAAAAGGCTCCTGTGGGGACTGAGTTCCCCGGGGATGGTGTATGATGCCCGTCCTTCCTTCACTGCCAGCACAGCCCGGTGCTCACGAGCCATTCGTTATCGCTGTCCCTGTCACTGCCACGAGGCCAGGCGTGAGCCTGGGTGAAAGAGAAGGGCTCATTAACCCCTCCGGTGAAATAATCGTCACTTTGGAGGCATTTTTCATGGAAAAGGATGAGCTAGCAGATGCACTCACCCTGTATTTGTAAGGAGCCCCCCTGCAAACTTGGGCAGGCTGGCAGTGTCACCAGCTTGTGCCCGGTGTGGGGACAGCCCTCCTCATGTCCCAAGAACGTCTCAGGGATACCGGTGGCATCGCCCTCGAGACATCACCCCCCTCTGGGAGAGGGATTGCTGCCTGCAAGGTGGTGAGCAGAGATTTTCCACCCAGCCTCTGGACTCAACTCCGACACCCTGCCCTGAGGGACAGCCTCTCCACACACAGTGCCAAGGAAATAACTCTGCAAACCCCCCACCTCACATGCAGCCCTGTGGAGTGGTGAGGCAGAGAAGAATCTCTTCTAATTTTAACTCCCCTGATGGATGGGCTTTGTTCTTTGCAGCAGCTGCCCCGCAAGGTATGAAAACACTCAGATATGTTGACGTGGGAAAACAAAACACACAAATCAGCCCATTTTCCTCTTCAAGGCTGATTTATCTGGAGCTGTCAGTGGAGGGAGGGGAAGTGATAAGCCCGGGGGAGATGGATGCCTGGACTTGCAGCTCGGTGGTTACCAGTGCAGTTGGGCTGATGCTCATTGAACATCTGGTCCATTCTCTCCCAAGCCCCAAAACATCTCAGATCTACAGAAAACAAAGTGACATTTTCTGCTGCAATGCAGCCATGCAAGCAAGTCTCTCTCCTGGCAGGATGGAGGTGAAACATTCCAGAAGATTTCCAAGCAGCATCTGATTTTGACTCCTAGGGCAGTGGATTTGTCGAGAGATTTGTTGCCCCAACAGCTTTGGCTCCTCTTGAACATCCAGGGATGTGATGTTCCATCAAGAGAGCCCTGTAAAACGGTTGTGTGAATGTGAGTGGAAAAGCAGGGAATGGGATGGAGAGAATGGTGCCTGCACACATGGTGTGTGCCTGTCTGTAGGTGCCATCCAGCACCCGTTCAGATGGGGCTTAGGAGGGGTCATGGGCCATGCTGGGACCAGGATGAGGCACCTACGGTGGCATTTCAGCCAAATCCTGTCCCCCCAGGATCGATTCCAGGTCTGTGCAGTATTTGCTCTAGAAACAAAACTCAGCACAAATAAAATCCTGCTTGTGTAGCACTGGGAGGCAAGAGAGCAGCACAGGGGCTGCAAGGGGAGCAGGAGAGCCCATGAGGGCTTCTCCTCTTGCCAAAAACCACCCTCACCAGAAACCAATGCACCTGGTTGTCCCAGCACTGCTTCTTCAGGTTTGGGGTAGAAATCCATTAAAAATGGAACACTTCCATCCCTNATATATATTTATATTTTTATATTTCTATCATAGTTCTATACCTGGCAGAACTGCCCTGGCCCCCAGCTCAGCAGAGGACACAGCCATCCCAGTGTCACCAGAGGTGCAGTGCAAGGCTCTCCCTAACAGTATCATGGCAATGTGAGAGGCACTTGGAGAGTCTCAGTGTCCTTCTGAATTCCCAAAAATCTTCGTGGAGAATTCATCTCCCCTGTTTCCTCCTCCATTAACCTCCAGAGGTTGCCACGGATTTTGACTGGAGTCCCGCCAGAGCAGATTCATGGCTCCTGCTTGTTATTTTTATGTCCATTTTGATTAAAACCAATAAATTCCAGAGGACGGGGTCTTCTCACCATGAAATACACTTTGTAAGTTTGCAGTCTCTGAGTAAATCAAAACACTGCCATTGGTGGCTCCAGCTGTAAATCCCCTTGGACAGAGCTCAGCTCACCAGGCAAAGGAGTGACATGAATTGTGTTCCTCAGCGGCCTCAGCACTGCTCTCACCATCTCAGTTTGATAGATTATTTATTTTTCAGGGTGTGGGGGAGAAAATAAGAGCCAAGGCTTTGCCACACAGGACTTCCTAAGAGAAGCAATCCCCGCAGGAGAGCAGGGCTTGATCCNGCACTGGGAGGCAAGAGAGCAGCACAGGGGCTGCAAGGGGAGCAGGAGAGCCCATGAGGGCTTCTCCTCTTGCCAAAAACCACCCTCACCAGAAACCAATGCACCTGGTTGTCCCAGCACTGCTTCTTCAGGTTTGGGGTAGAAATCCATTAAAAATGGAACACTTCCATCCCTGGAAGTGTCCAAGGCCAGGTTGGATGGAGCTTGGAGCAACCTGGGATAGTGGAAGGTGTCCTTGCCAGTGGCAGGGAGTGACATTAGATGGGCTTTAAGGTTCCTTCCCAGTCAAATCATTCCATGATTCTATGAAGATAGGCACTGTGAAGGGGGAATAACAAATGGAGTTCCCCCTTTCTGCATCACAGCTCTGAAATGTACAGACAGAACCCAAGCTGGCTGGCAAAGTGGAAATTATATAAAAATATCTAAATATTTTTATATATTTATATTTTAGATATTTTTATATTTATAGAAAGATATATATTTATATTTTTATATTTCTATCATAGTTCTATACCTGGCAGAACTGCCCTGGCCCCCAGCTCAGCAGAGGACACAGCCATCCCAGTGTCACCAGAGGTGCAGTGCAAGGCTCTCCCTAACAGTATCATGGCAATGTGAGAGGCACTTGGAGAGTCTCAGTGTCCTTCTGAATTCCCAAAAATCTTCGTGGAGAATTCATCTCCCCTGTTTCCTCCTCCATTAACCTCCAGAGGTTGCCACGGATTTTGACTGGAGTCCCGCCAGAGCAGATTCATGGCTCCTGCTTGTTATTTTTATGTCCATTTTGATTAAAACCAATAAATTCCAGAGGACGGGGTCTTCTCACCATGAAATACACTTTGTAAGTTTGCAGTCTCTGAGTAAATCAAAACACTGCCATTGGTGGCTCCAGCTGTAAATCCCCTTGGACAGAGCTCAGCTCACCAGGCAAAGGAGTGACATGAATTGTGTTCCTCAGCGGCCTCAGCACTGCTCTCACCATCTCAGTTTGATAGATTATTTATTTTTCAGGGTGTGGGGGAGAAAATAAGAGCCAAGGCTTTGCCACACAGGACTTCCTAAGAGAAGCAATCCCCGCAGGAGAGCAGGGCTTGATCCAAGATCACAGAATCCCAGAATGGTTCAGGCTGGAAGGGACCTTAAAGCCCCTCCAGTGCCACCCCTGCCATGGCAGGGACACCTCCCACTGTCCCAGGCTGCTCCCAGCCCCATCCAACCTGGCCTTGGACACTGCCAGGGATCCAGGGGCAGCCACAGCTTCTCTGGGCACCTGTGCCAGGGCCTCACACCCTCCCAGGGAAGATGAAGTGGCACTGATCAAACTCGGGATGCAGAGAGAAGCCCCAGGACCAGTGCTGGGGGTGTCAGGACTTGCCAGACCCATCAGGCTGCCTGCACAGCTTTAGGGTAATGCTCTCCCTTCCGTCATGCCTCAGTTTCCCCCATTTTGGAACTCCAGCCAGGCTTGGCAGCTGGACCAGCAACAGCTGAGAGCAGGCAGATGAGCACCAAAGCCCTTTAAAGATTTTCCATTTGTTTCATGTGTCCACTGGGTTTATTTTTAACGTTCCAGCTGGAAAAAAAAAAATTCTAAAGAAACGCAGGAGCTGAGCCAAGAGGACGTGTTTGCTGGAACCTGCCAGGATGATCAGACCTTTGCAGATAAGCCACTGGAAAAGGGTCAGTGTGGGGGCTCTGGCCATGCCAGGAGCCAAGTGGAGGGATGAGTTCTTTTCCAGAGAGCTCCTCAGCCACGCTAAAAGCTGTTTTACACTCCCCAGCCTGATGTTTCCTTCCCTCTGGGAGAGATCAGCAACCAGCCTGTGTCAGAGCTGGGCACAGCAGGTACTCAACACCTCACTCGGGGTCTGGGAGGCTCTTTTCACCCAGGAAGGTGTTTAAATCCCATTTTCTGGAAGGTGTTTAAATCCCATTTTCTGGAAGGTGTTTAAATCCCATATTCTGGAAGGTGTTTAAATCCCATTTTCTGGAACCAGCACAGGTGCAGAGCATCCCCCTCTGTCCTGCCTGGACTTGTAAAACCACTGCAGGAATGGGAACACCCTCCAGGTAAGGAGGCTGATACATCCAAAGTGCATGAACCAAGGTATACATGTTAAATATATA
>VZSE01002400.1:73934-92232 GCA_013398275.1 Promerops cafer | reverse complement strand
TTATAAAGGATTCCGGGCCCGCGCGGGTGCGAGAGGCGGCACCGGCCGGGAGCGGGGCTCGAACCCGCGGCGCTCGGATGCGCCCGGCGGCTCCAGCGGGGCCACGGCCGCCCGCGGGCCACGGAGCTGCCCATGGATGTGCCCATGGATGTGACCATGGATGTGCCTGTGGAACTGCCCTCGGTGCTGCCCACGGCCGCTGCCACCCCCTGGGGCAACGGCACCGCCTGGGCCCCCCTGCCCGGACACGGCGTCAACGACACGGGCCCGCAGCGGGCCAAGAACGCTACATCCATCCTCATCGCCATCGTCATCACTGCGCTCTACTCCGTGGTGTGCGTGGTGGGGCTGCTGGGCAACGTCCTGGTCATGTACGGCATCGTCAGGTGAGAGCTGGGCGCCCCGGGCGCTGCCCACGGGCCGTGGGGGGTGCAGGGAGCGGGGGGCACTGTGGGTGAGCGGGCACCGAGTGTGAGAGCACCCGTGGAGCGCCCAGGTTGTGCCCGGGTCAGTGCAGCACATGGAGGGTGAGAGGTGGTAACGCTGAGCGGATGTGCAGCAGGGCTGAGACAGGACCGGCAGGGAATCTGCGCTCAGAGAAAGTGTGCACAGGGGTGGGTGTGTGCTGTGTGTCAAACAGCAGCAGAAGCGAGTGTGCACCAAGAGTGAGTGTGCAGCGGTTGTGAGCGTGCGTCAGGTAGGAATCTGCACCGGGTGTGGTGAGTTTGCCCCACGCGTGAGTGTGCCCCGAGTGTGAGCCGGCAGCGGGAGGAGGGGTGGGGACGCACCGGCTGCTTGTGCACGGGCCGGACGGGTGCTCCTGGCGGGAGGGATGCGCGTGTGAGCGCTGGGTGTGCGAGCCGTGCAGGTGTGGGGACGCGCGGGTGCCGTGCGGGGCGGGGGAGCAGAGCCGTGCGTGCCTGGAGCAGCTCGGGGAGTGCAAGGGAGCTGTGCTCGGGGGGGGCGTGGAGGACACAGCCCGACCCCTTGTCCTTTGTGAGGAAGAGAAGCCGCCGGGCTGGTCTCGCTGCGGGCTGGGAGCTGCCCTGCTTGCAGGGTGGGTCCAGACCCCTTTCCCCGCCCCAGCCAGGGGCTGGTGGGTTCCCACTGCTGCCACCGCGCTCCATCAATGGGAATTACCCACCCAGCCCATTCCCAGCTCCTTCTTGTGCCAGCAGCTCCTGCAGCTGCCTGACTTCTGTTTTTCTCTAACAAAGAGCAGAAACCGCATGGCCCAGTCCCATCTCCCACAACAGCTGAGCTGCCCTCTGGTCCCCTCAGTGTGGGCCACCATCTCCAGTAGCCAAGAGACCTCCTTTGGCTCCATCCAAGACCTCGGCACCTGTGGTGGGTGCACCTCCCTGGGTGCCTGGCCTTCACAGCCACCCCCTCTGCACTGGAGGGTCCTGTAGGTCCAGAATTTGTGGGGTAATTCCAATTCCCATTGCCTCAGGTGGTGCTGTAACCCCAGCTTGGCCAAAACCCTGGAGCCAAACCAGAGTGGGTGGCTGGATTTAAGCAAACCCTCCAAATTCACATTTTTTTAGCCATTTCCACCCTCATTTCCCCATCCCTTTCAGTCCCTAGCTATTGTTACAGGAGGTCAGCACAGCCTGGTGCTGCCTGTGCACAAATTAATGTGGAGACTCGCGGGAGGGAGGGAAACCATCCTGGAGCGTGTCCACTGCCCACTGGAGTGCCCACTGCCCTGGGATCAGGCTCTGCTGCCCCTGCTCCCTCCCCACTCTCTGCGGGGCTCTGCTGTGTGTTTTTGACCATCCAAGAGGGTGGGCAGTGGGCAGTGGGATGGGAGTAACTCGCTGACCCGACCTGACCCCTGATGGGATTTTTCGTCCACCCAAAGTGGGATTAAAAATGAGAGCTGGTCTGAAAAAGCAAATTGAGGTGATTGAGGCAGAGACAGATGCCATGAGCGATGTCAGGGTGAGGGATGAGTGTTGTTAGACCCCCTCCAGCTGGTTCTGCTCGGAGAGGAGAGGGAAGGCATTTTAAAGAGAGTGGTTTCATGTGCAAACAACATCCTCCCTATTTTACTCACTGAGTAACTGCATGTTAGCCAGGCTTTAGCAAGCCTGACAGCCACAGATCCCATCACCACAGATCCCATCACCACAGCTTCTAGCCCCCCATTTTCCAACTGATGATGGAACTAAACACAGAATCCCAGAGTGGTTTGGGTTGGAAGTGACGTTATGGACCATCTTGTTCCACTACCCTGCCATAGGCAGGGTTGCCTCCCACTAGACCAGGTGGCTCCAAGCCCTGTCCAAGCTGGCCTTGGACACTTCCAGGGATGGGGAATATCTCCCATGAAACGAGCAAATATCACCCTCCCAGCCCCTGGGACAGGAGGGGCTGCAGGGACACGTGCCTTCGCCCCTCCCCTGGCCAAAGCCACCTGGAGTTTCCTGGGGGTCCTTGTCAGAGTTGCTCCACGTCGATGGGGTTTAGGCCAGGACTAGGGGAGACCTGTGCCCGTGCAAGAAAGGGCTATGAGATGGGATCAGCTGGGATTTGGGCCTCACTGCGGGGCAGATTCTGGGTGTTTGCCTTGTGCTCTTCTCCTCCTGCCACCTCTCAGTGCCCTGGGAGTCCAGGCAGGGTGTCCAGGCAGTCTGGAAGCACAGAGCATATCTGTGGATATGCTGGAGCATATCCTGGGGGTCAGGGACCCCTACCACACTGAGTTTGCCACAAAGCCCTTGAGTGCCAGGAGCTGGCAGATGCAGACACAGGTCCCTGGTATATAGCTCTGTGAATGGACACACCGTGAGCCGAGCACAGCCAAACTCCCCAATGAATCCCTCTCCAGAGCAGCCAAACCCATCTGCACACCTGGAGAGAGCCCAGCACACCCAGCACCCTCCCCACCACAGCTCTGACCAGCACTGCCATGCCCACTGCATTGTCAGATGCTTTTAAAAATACTCCTGGAAGCAATTTGCAGCTGTGAGCTCAGGGCTGCAAGAGCCCTCGTCCCCACCGAGCCCATCAGCCCCCCACCAGCTCCCACACAGGCTGCAGGGACAGCTGGGTGCAGGCTTTGTCAAGCCAAGCTCTTCCAAGCAGTGGCTTTTAGCAGCTCCTGGAGATTTTCTTTCACTTATTATTCACTTTTCTTTCACTTATTTATTTTCCAAGAGGTTTGGAGAGGGCATCCCTACTTGGGAGTCGAGACTGGAATGTGGAGCTGCTCTGTGCTTGCCCCATCCCCTCCCATCTCTTCTCTGCATCAACACTTCCCAGATTGTTCTGTTCAAGTGCATAACTTCCCAATCAAGGCACTCACTTAATTGCAACGGGCTTGGCAGCCTGGGGAGCTCCATCAGCAGCAGTGGATGGTTTGCTCTAATGTGGGCAATAAACGTTTCCTGGAGCAGCAGTTTCATTTGCAGCTCAGGATGGACACCTCACCTTGTGCAGGGGCTTGGAACCTCAGCCCAAACCTGGAGGGGGCTGAATCTTGCCCCAAAACCCCAGTGCTGGAGGCTAAATTGCCATCCTTATTATCCCAGCCATCCCTATCACCATCCCAAGTGTTTCCCATCAGCCCCATCATCCCAGTTATGTCCTTCATCATCCAAGTTATCCCCATCCTCATCCCAGTTATCCCTGTCATTCCAGTCAAATGCATCAGCAGAGTCAACCCATCATCCCAGACATTCCCATTATCATCCCAGACATTCCCATTATCCCAGCCATCCCCGCCATTATCATCCCAGCCATCCCCATCACTGCTTTGCCCTCACCAGCCCCATCCTGCCTGGGCATGGGTGGCAGCTCTGGCCCTCCACTCCCCCACCCCTGGCACATCTGGCAGGAGGTTGGGAAGTGCTTACCCAGCACAGCTAAGCACATCTGGCAGACCATGGGATGAATAACAGATTTTTTTTACCATCTTACTCAAAAAGCAGAGACCAAAGATGTGTGAATCTACCTGAACTGACTGTTCACACAGGAGAGGCAAAACCTGACAATACCACAAATTCTCAGCTTTTTTTTTAACCTGGGAGGAAACTTTTCTGCAAAAGCGCCTGGAAAATAACACTAAAGAGAACAGAAAAGGACTTTTCAAGGACAAGACATTTTTAATGCCATATTTAAATTAAAAAAAAAAACAACTCAGCTTGAATATTTCCACCCTTGGGCAATGGGCTGCCATTTGCAGCCATGGTGAAAGAGACAGGAATGCTCCTGGAGCTGGGTTAAGCTGCTGTTTTCTATTTTCTCCCAGAGAGAAATGAGTTTTTCAGCTCCAGTTCCCAGTTCTATTGACAATGGAACCTGGTGGGTCTCTGTCCCCACCAGTACACTCTCCTGACCCTGCTGAGATGGAGAAAGGATAAGGGGAAGGGATTGGGTACCACCATCAATCCCAGGAGCCTCTTTCCCACACTAACCTGCTGTCCTGGGCTCCAGCCAGGGCAGGACCACCTGAGATGGGAGCTACTCAATCCCCCCACCTCCATTTATTCCATGTACCCCCAACATGTGATGAGCTGTACCAATTATCACAGAATCCTAGAATGCTTTACTTTGGAAGTGACCTTAAAGCACATCTCATTCCACCCCCTGCCATGGCAGGGACACCTTCCACTGTCCCAGGCTGCTCCAAGCCCTGTCCAGCCTGGCCTTGGACACTTCCAGGGATCCAGGGGCAGCCACAGCTGCTCTGGGCACCTGTGCCAGGTTATCACCACCCTCATAGCTGAGCCAAACCTGCCCTCTGTCAGTTTAAAACTGTCTTACACATGTGAAAAGTCACTTTCTATCTATTTTGTAAGTACACCAGGGAAAACAACCTTTTCATCCCAGCAACAAAGGGATCATCTCCCCACTCCGTGCCTTACCCCAGTGCTGCTACGGGCACGGAGATGGTTTTGTGCAAACTGACCCTGATGTTAATTAATTAGGGTGCATCTGAAAAAGCTTGGGGCTGGGGAGGATGCTCTCTCTGAGCAATGGGGATTTGCTGGAAGGGAGCACAGGAAGAGTTGGAGCTGCTGGTGTAGCCCTGCAGAGACCAGGGTCTTCCACAGAGCCCCTCCCACCCTCATGTGTTGCCCTTTGGGGGTGCCCAGCAGATCCCTCAGTATCTATTTCCGAGCCCCCACGCCATTCAAAGCATCCCTTTGACCAACACTTGCAGGACTGGATGCTCCTGGGACACACAGACACATCCCTGCTTCTCTGGCACCTGCCATAACTTTGCCTCATCCCTTCAGGAAAGGCTTGGACATGAGGGACCAGGCATTTCTCTTGCCATGGTGTGACAAGAAGCAGAAGCAGAGCCAGCCCTTCCCAAATGCCCTGGGGGATTCAGCCAGGCTTCCCCAAAGGCTCTGGAGCTCCAGGCTGGCTAATTGGGCTGCTTCCAGATGGCCTGTTTCCGGGGGTAATCGATCCAAATTCTGCAAGCAAACTTGACAGGGAAGCAGGCTGGATAGTCACAATTTACTGGGTGGAAAATCAGATGAGGGAGTGTTGAGGGGATAAAGGACATTGTGCAACTGGTTCGGGGAAATGGAGCAAATCAATCTCACTGGAGAACGGAGTTCTCTGGAAAGTTCTTTATTCCTTTGAATAAAAGCAGGCATGGAATGAGTGTCACCTCCCTGGTCAGGTGCAGGAAAACCACTGTGGCAGGGGCCAAGCCAAGCTCTGCAGGTCCCAGCTCAGCACATGTGCATGTCATCCCCTGCTCAGGTACCAGGATGCGGTGTGTGGCTGCCTGCCCATGGCTGAGGAGTGGAATGAGATGAGCTTTAAGGACCCTCCCAACCCAAACCATTTTGGGATTCTGTGATTTTCTTACTTCAACACACAAGAACACAAGTATAGAATCATAGAATGGCTTGGGTTAAAAGGGACCTTAAAACTCCTCCAGTTCCACCCCCTGCCATGGGCAGGGACAGCTTCCACTGGACCAGATTGCTCCAAGCCCCATCCAATCTGGCCTTGGACACTCCCAGGGCAGCCACAGCTCCTCTGAGCAACTTGTGCCAGGGTCTCACCACCCTCCCAGGGAAGGATTTCTTCCCAATATCCCATCTAATATCCTGTCACCATAGGCCCTTGTAAGGAGTCTCTCCCCGTGTTTCTTGTGGGCTCCTTCAGGGACGGGAAGGCCACAGTTAGTCACCCAGAAGCTTCTCTTCCCCAGGCTGAGCAATGCTCTCAGCCTTTCCTCATAGCAGAGGTGTTTCATCTCTCTGGTCATCTTGGTGGCCTCCCCTGGGCTCGCTCCAGCAGCTCTGTGTCCTTCCTGAATGTGCTCCCTGGTGCACCTGGAAAGTCGCTGAGCACATTGGTGCTGCAGAAGGGCACCTCACAACGCTTTTGCCCACCAAGGCTGGTGTCACCTCCCGAGCAGACAGGCTGTGCCCCCTCCTCATCACATCAAGGTCGTGCCCACCTGTAACATGTCCTTTCTCTGCCACCCCCAGGTACACCAAGATGAAGACAGCCACCAACATCTACATCTTCAACCTGGCGCTGGCTGACGCACTGGCCACCAGCACACTGCCCTTCCAGAGCGCCAAGTACCTCATGGAGACCTGGCCCTTCGGGGAGCTGCTCTGCAAGGTCGTGCTCTCCATTGACTACTACAACATGTTCACCAGCATCTTCACCCTCACCATGATGAGCGTGGACCGCTACATCGCCGTGTGCCACCCGGTCAAGGCCCTGGACTTCCGCACGCCGGCCAAAGCCAAGATCATCAACGTCTGCATCTGGGTGCTCTCCTCCCTCATCGGGGTGCCCATCATGGTCATGGCGGTCACCAAGTCAAAAGGCAAGTGTCCCTGGGGACACGTCCCCTCCTGTCCCATCAGTCCATCCCGGGGGTAATCTGGCAAACTTGACCTCCGGTCCTGTAGCAGATCTGTGGTCAGTGGTGGGCACCTCTCCGTGACACCATAAATGTGCCTTGTCTTGGAAAACGCATCATGGTGTTATTTCCCATCTTGGAAACTGTCCCAGAAATTGTCCTCCCTTCCCCTTAAGGGTAGGGATCCCACACCTTTCTCCATCTCCAGTCCAACCGATCAACCAGTGCCTCTCCCCACCTCCTGGGATGCAAAGCAGGTGCCTAAAAAACCCCCCAGGGATGCTGCAAAGTCTCCAGGTGGCCCACACTAAGATCTGCAGCTCCTGTGTGGGGATGCTGGCCCCCCGCTGCTAGGAAAGCTCTGGGCATCTCGAGGAAGTGGACAGATTTCAGTGGAGGGTGACATGGGGATGTCCACCGTGGGCACTGGGAGAAGGCAGGATTGGCCTTGAATGGCCCAGGAGGCTCTGCAGTGAAAAGATTCCAGGGTCACTGCATCCACTGCCTCCCCTCAGTGTCTTGTGGACACGGGTCTGATGGCACAGAGCTCCTGGGGAACCTCTGCCAAGAGCAGGCAGGTAGGAATGCATCTCCCTGGGGTTTTAACAAGCCATGGCAGAATATTCTCAGCAGACACTGAGACCAGCTCCCTCTTTGACCCTCCTCTCTCCTACAGATGGGATGGTCCTGTGCACTCTCCAGTTTCCTGACCCTCCCATCTACTGGGACACCGTGACCAAGATCTGTGTCTTCATCTTTGCCTTCCTGGTCCCCATTTTGGTCATCACCATCTGCTACGGGCTGATGATCCTTCGCCTGAAGAGCGTCCGGCTCCTCTCAGGCTCCAAGGAGAAGGATCGCAACTTGCGGCGCATCACGCGCATGGTGCTGGTGGTGGTGGCAGCCTTCATCATCTGCTGGACGCCCATCCACATCTTCGTCATCGTCTGGACGCTGGTGGACATAGACAAGAAGAACCCCTACGTGGTGGCCAGCCTGCACTTCTGCATCGCTCTGGGCTACACCAACAGCAGCCTCAACCCCGTGCTCTATGCTTTCCTGGATGAAAACTTCAAGAGGTGCTTCCGAGAGTTCTGCCTGCCTTTCCGAGCCCGTGTGGACCAGAACAGCTTCTCCCGCGCCAGGAACACCACGCGGGAGCACGTCTCCACCTGCACCCCTTCTGAAGCCCACAGCAAGCCAGCATGACTAGGAGTGGGCAGCCTCCAGCGGGGCTGCCAGGGACACGGAGGAGAGGAGCTGCGCTCAGAAGTCACCCAGGTCACTACCACGGAGTTGTAGCAGAATGGTGGCCTGGGCGCTGCTCCCCAGCACTGCTGGGTTTGCTTGCAGACTGACTGCAAGAACGTTTGTCGTCCTGGGAAAGAAAAATGGGAGAATTGGGACTCACCGAGTGATGTAGGGAGAGGAGCAGAGCAAGAGGCAAGCTGGGCAAAGATGCTCTGCTGCTGCCACTGCCTCAACCAACACCACCCAGCAGAGGCCGTCTCCCTCCAACACTCTTGGCAGAGCCCAGGGCACCAGAACTGCAATGTCCAAGTGCTTCTCCTCCTGCACGGGCCAGGATGACACCACAGCCCATGGCAAGAGGGGAAACACTCACACGGGAGAAGGGAACTGTGCCAGGAGGTGATCACAGCATCACAGACTCATTCAGGTTGGAAAAGCCCTCCAAGATCATCGAGTTCAACTGTTCTTCTACCACTACAAAGGCCACCACTAGCCCGTGTCCCCAAGTGCCACATCCACATGGTGATGGTTAAATCTCTTCAGTGATAGTTACTCCACCACTGCCCTGGGCAGCTGTGCCAGGGCTGGACAACCCTCTCAAGGAAGAAACGTTCCCTAATATCCAGCCTAATCCTCCCCTGGAATGACTTGAGGCCATTTTCTCTGCCACATCATGGGACCTCATTCCATCCCCCTCTGAGCTGTGGCCAAAATACAGCCAGAGATGGGAAGAGAAACTTGTGCCACTTCAGAGACACTGTTTTCAAAAAGCTCCAGATCCATTGTAAAAATTCTCCCGGAGTCCCTCAAACTGGGATTGCTCTCAGAGAAAGCTGTCTGCTGTTTATGTCATTACTGTGTTATTTAGAGACCTCTGACTGCAGCTAAGGCTGCTCTGGACATGGATGTGATGCTGGGAATATGGGTATGGCCGGGGGATGGAGCAGGGCATGTCTGGAGCTGACCCCCATGTCCCCATGCCAGTACCAAATTCCCAGGGTGACAGGGAACTGGTGAAGTCATTAAGCCCGAGAAGAACCTCATTAAGAGAGTAATTTGTGGGAACTCGAGTTGTTTCTCGCAGTGTTAAAGTAATTAGGATGGAATAACAGCCTGCACCAAGGGCTCTCCCTCCCCTGCCCATCAGGAGAAGGATGAACAACAGCACTGCCCAGAGATTTCCATAGCAGAGACAAAAAGGATAGGATGGGGTTGTGGTTTTTTTTTTTTTTAAAGAAGATCTCAAAAATATCCCCTCCCTTTCACAATTCCCCAAGCAGGGACAGAGGTTGTGCAGGCAGTGAGAAAGGACCCACAGGAGGCAGAGATTTGAGGATTTCAGGTCTCATCTGGATGGAACAGCATCCCTCCAAAGGGATAGCTGAACTTCAGCTCCCAATGCATCCCACAAGAACCACCATCCAGGGACCTCCTGACCACCTTATCTGCAGCTGGACGACAACTGATGTGTCCTCCTGCTCCCTGAAGCACCCCCCCAGCCCCACGTCACATTCACCAGCCACCACCTTCCCCCTGCCATTGCTCCTCCTGCCCCTCGTCTGGGCTGGGAAACTGGGGACAAATCCCAGTCCAGGGAAGCAGCACTGGGAGACCCTGCCTGCCCAGACTGAGCCATGCTGTGGCCAGGATGATCAGAGAGAACTCTTTGTGTACTTTTATAAATATTTGTGTGTGTCTGCCCATAGCTGTATGAAATTAAAGTNCCCCCCCCAGCCCCACGTCACATTCACCAGCCACCACCTTCCCTTCCTCTCACCTTCCCCCTGCCATTGCTCCTCCTGCCCCTCGTCTGGGCTGGGAAACTGGGGACAAATCCCAGTCCAGGGAAGCAGCACTGGGAGACCCTGCCTGCCCAGACTGAGCCATGCTGTGGCCAGGATGATCAGAGGGAACTCTTTGTGTACTTTTATAAATATTTGTGTGTGTCTGCCCATAGCTGTATGAAATTAAAGTGACCCAAAGGCCTCCCATCACACCTGCCACTACAGCAGCTGCTCCATATGTGCTGGAGCTGAATATGCCAGATCCATAGCATCTCACCAAGTACTTCAGCCACTGTTTCCAACTCCAACCCTTGGGATTTTTGCCTTACAGTGGCATTTCTGTACAGGAACCCTGCTTTCTGAAAATTAAAATAATAAAGTCAAATAAAATTGGAGATAGGAAGCAGTTTCCAGCTCTCTGTGATTCCCAGACATCAAAAATGAGCAAGGTCTGGCTCAGGGGGGTGGTCTGGGGAGTGATGAAATTACCTCTAAATTTACTCTTTCCTGTCAGGGTGGGGAGGCCCTGGCACAGGGTGCCCAGAGCAGCTCTGGCTGCCCCATCCCTGGAGGTGCCCAAGGCCAGGGTGGAAAAGGCTTGGAGCAGCCTGGGATAGTGGAAGGTGTCCCTGCCCATGGCAGGGGTGACACTGGATGGGCTTTAAGGTCCCTTCCAACCCAGGCCATTCCATGATTCTAAATTCAAGTTCGAAAAACTCACCTGGACTTGGAAAAGCTCACCTTTGTGAACCCCCAAAGCCCTTTAGCTGAGATTGTTTGCAAGCCCGGCCATAATTAAAGCTCGTTCCCTCTTCCAGGCAGGAAAGGAAGAACAAGAAAACAATCTCAGTATCCTCCAAACTCTCCTGAAGATGCAATTCCCTCCCTGCAGATCCTGCAGCACCACTGCATAGGCAGAAGTTTTGTATCTAAAACAGCAACATGTTAAAAAAAAATGGGAAAAAAAAAAATCCCTCACAAACCCCAGAAACAACACTCAAAGTGCTTTTATTCTGGGCTCAAAAGATCTTCACACCACCAGGCCTCATCCTCCATGGATGCTAAAGCCCTCAAATTCCACTTTCCCAGCTTTTGTCTGTAAATCAAAAGCCTTTTATGCACTTCCAACAGCAGCAGATGGAGACCAGAGTGTGGGATTGGAGCTGCCAGCTGGTGATGAGGGAAAGTCTGGAGGTGTCAGTGCTGGGAAACCTCCACCCTGGACTGAGGCTGGATCCTGGCACAGCCAGGGGTCCACTCCAAGTTCCTCATCCTCAAAATGCCCCCAGTTCACTCTGTGAGCACAAAACCTCGTTAATGAGACGTTTCCCTTTCCTCAATTAAGCTGTTTTCCTTCACCTGCCCTCTTCCCCCTGTGTGGGGGCTCATCCCTCCCCCAGTTTCCAGCAGCTTCCCACTGAAGTGTCACTCTGGCTCCCAAGACAACGGCTGATTCACCAGTTCTGAATGTTTTAAATCCTAAAGTTCTCCCCCAGCCCTTTCCCTCCGTTTCTTGAAAATACCAACAAGCTCCCCACTCACAAAGACACGTTTTCCCCTTTCCAGGAACAGGAGCAGCCCCTCAAGGATGGGTACAATCCCATCTCAGTTGGGAATGATCTGGGTTTTCTCTGCACCTGCAGGAGCTGGAGCAGGGAATTGCATTGGCTCCTTGGCAGGATCCAACCCTGTGGTGACCACAGAGTGGTGCCACCACTGATCCTGTTCCTGCTGCAAGGAATTGCCCAAACGTGGGAGACAGATGCAGAAACCTGCCAATGCTGGGGGTCAGGAGGAACTGGGAGCACTTGCATGTGGGATCTCCCCAGTAGCTGAGGCTGGTTTTGGATAAATGCTGTTGCTGGGAATCAAGCCCAAGAAAAAGAGCACTTTCTCCATCAGGCCACATTTCACTGAAGAGTATCAAATGGTGATGGTCCCCAGGGAGCAGAATTAGACACAGGATTAGAGAGCACTTGCCCACGGCTCAGCCTGCAGTGATGGTGAAATACGGCCTCGATCCCTCACAATACAACGTTCCCCGTGGGCCCACATCCCAGCTTCGTGCTTCCAGGGAAAAATAAAGTCCTTTGCAAGCCCAGGACTGCAACCACCAACAGAAACCCACCCGATGGGAGGTGGGTCCACCCAGCCCCCAGCTGGAGCTGGAGCCACTGAGGCCATCCCTGACTGTAAATCCAAGCTCATCCCCCACGGGAGCAGCAAAGCTGCCAGCAGCCCGAGCTGCTCTCAGTGCCCAGGGGCTCCCTAAGGAACCTGCTCCTGCCCAAAGGAATTTAGTGTGAACAGCAGCCTGGGGCTGCAGCCACAGCCGGCTGAGGGAATTTGCCCCGTGGCTTCCAGCCCCCACCCAGGCCTGGCTCAGCTCCAGCGGGGAGCACCCAGCACGGACATGCCAGGATCCTTCCAGCTGTGCCACGGGCTCGCTTGTGTCGCTGCAGACCCAACGACAGCAGGGGTGGCCCGTCAGACAGGCGGGGTGACAGAGACGACGGGGACCATCCCCGCTCCCCGTCCCAGTGCTCCCAGTCCCGTGGCCAGCAGTGGCCAGCGCGTTCTCCTGCCGCCATCTGGCGGCCCCGGCGCAGAACACTCGGACACAGCGGGGACCGGGACACGGCCCCGAAGAGCAGCCACCCGTCCCGACTGTCCCCGGAGCCACAGCACCGCCCTCGGGAGAACTGCCCACCCCTCCAAAGCACAGGAAAAGCCTGGGTTTATCAAAACTCAGTTTATTCCAAATGTTAAAAGATGAGTTTTTTGTCCTTTCTGCCTTGATTAATCAACCAAAATACATTTTCTTTTTTAAAAAATCCAACCCCTTCAGAACCATTGTATAATCCCAGATCCCAGCTCCCCAGCCACAACCCCCACTCCTATTGCTATAATTTAGCTCTCTGCAGACCCCTCCTCACTCCAGGTACCTGGAAGGCACCTCCTGCAAGGAGAGGATGGAGCAGGCTGGGCACAGGAAGCAAGACCAGCTGGATCAGGGAGGCGACAGGGAGGAGGAGTCCTGTTGTTTCCAGCGACTCCATGCATAGCTGGGGTCTGGGTGTCTGCTCAGCAAGGTCCTAATAGCAAATGAAGCTCCTTCCTCAGCAAGCGAAAGAGAAAAAATTAAAGTAAGTGTTCCCACCCGTGGGATGGATTTGGTTGGGTTTCCAAAGGCAATGGCAAACAGGGAGTGGCCAGGACTGCAAAAAGCAGTGCTGGAGGTGGCTGCTCCAGGCCATGGGAAGTGGGGAACCTGCTCCTGGCCTCACTGCAGGAGCCCCCCTTCCCTTTTCCAGCGGTCACAGTGTGCTAGGCATCATCCAGCAGCATTGTCCCTCACCAGGCAGAATATCCCCACAGTAGCCACAAGTTCTGGATTAGAGGATAGAGCTTCCTGGGCACATTCCTGCTGGACTCAGATCTGCCTGGAACGGGCTCAGAGGGGTTTGGTGGGTGGCAGCAGACAAATCCAGGCCAGAGAGGTGTATTTAGGTGAAGGGGGTGGAGGAGCATCCAGATGTGGGGAACATGGGGACCTCAGGGAGACTGATACCCAAACCTGATTGCAGAGTGAAGAACAAGACCCTTGGCTTTGTGAGCCAGGAAATGTTAAAAAACCAGACGAGAAGAAGTGGAAATCCATCCAGGCACGGAACTGGGATCAGTTTAGGACCAAGCTGACCCGGGGAGCTGACAGAGCACTGGGCACCACAGGAAAACAGACAAAATGCTTGCAGGGAGAACCCATGGGCACCCTGTTCCAGCCACGCAGGCGCTGCTGGGCCAAGCTCCAAGAGCCTCCTGCCCTCCCCAGCCCAGGCAGAAGTTGTGGGAGTCTGGGGGTGCTGTGATCCCGCTGGGCTCGACTGCGGCATCGCTTCATCAGCTCTGCTCCTTGTCACTGACCAGCAGCACAGTGTGCTGCCCACCGCTGGACACAGCCAGCACCCGCCGGTTCTCCAGCTGCTTCCCTGTCATCTCCACGGGGCTCCAGACATCGTCCTCCTCGCCGGTGCCCAGCTGGTAGTTAGTGCCCATGCCCCAGGCAAACGCTCGTCCTGCAAGAGTTGAAGCAAGCTTTAAGCTCCAGGCGGCTGCACAATGGGAAGGGGAGCCAGCACCCAAACCCAAAGGGACCTCGCACCCAGGCAGTGAGTTTCTTCGAGTCCAAAACACAAGCAGGAGGAAGAGGAGGAGCGCTTGCAACTGAAACAGATGTTCCAACACAGAGCCAAGGAACTTTTATCCCTCTGGGGGAGAAAACTAAACCCACAGCCCACTCCAAACCTTCCTTCCTGCAGGCACTGCACACAGGCAGATGCAGCACCAGAGCACAGAGGTCTGGCATCAGCAGAGTCAGAGAAGAGACTGTCAGGCCAACAACCCCCTCCTAGTTAACACCACATGACCAACACCACAGGCCCACAAAACACATCTGAGCAGCCACCGCCCAGTTGCCCGCAGGTGATGGGCACCAGGACTTGGCTCCAGTCCCAGCCCAGCTGGCAGTGTGTGGGGAGGGTGTGCAGGGCTGGAGGGAGGGATGAAGAAGGTACAGAAGGCAGTGTTCCCCAACGCCGGCACTCACCGTCACTGCTGACGGCGTAACCAACTGACGCTCCGCAGGCCACCGAGGTGATACTGGGGAGCTCCGGGATAACTGTGGGTGTACTCTTCTCCTCTGCCCCTGTCCCAAGGCCCAGCCGGCCATACTCTGCCCTGCCCAGGCTGTAGGCTTTACCTAGAGCACAGCAGATACACAGGAGAGGAGACTTGAGGGGGGCAGAAGCTGCAGCAGGACCAACGCAGACCAGGACCACATTCCAGGTCTGACTCCTGAAGGAACATCACTGCTCCATACCACACCCTGAGACCCATCCAAGAAGGGGCAGGGTGGGATAGAGACCATTCAGCTACCCAAAATCAATAAGGTGGATAGGTGCAAGAGCAGAGTTCACAATTGAGTCCAGGCTCCTGTTGTCAGCTTCGCTTTGCTGCTGTCTCACACCAACTTTGTTTCCTTGAACACTGATAGCTTGGAGGGCTCCACCACATCACCCTCATCCCAACAGCTCCTTGGCCAGGATAAGGGCAATGAGATCCCCCCCATTCTGCTCTGTGTGACTCCCAGCCCACCTGCCAGTGTGTCACTCACCCTCGGAGTCAACGCAGACCGTGTGGTGCTGCCCGCCAGAGAACCCAACCCAAGACTTGGTGGAGTTCTTGAAGCACGTGAGGTTCTGCGGGGAGAAGCAGGGCTCGGTGTCCTGGGTCCCTGCAGGGTGGGACGCACAAACCCGGGCGGATCAGGTCCACGGGCACGGACAGCCCAGGCCAGGCTCCAGCACTGAGCCATCCACCCTGGGGCTCACCCCACCAGAGACCAGTGCAGCCACCCAGCCCCAAAATGTGATTTCTGCACAAACCCAGCAGGCACATGGGCTGAGACTAAACCCAGAGCTATGCAGGGTGAGCCCCACCCCCATTTCCAGCTCCGGTACACCCAGTGTTTAGATTTTGGGACACCCAGCAGCTTCCCCCACCAGGCCAGGGCAGCAGTGGACAGGCAGATCTGGAGTAACACAGGTGAAGCTCACCCAGCTGGTGGTAGTTGGAGAGGCCAAATCCATAGATGTGTCCCTCACGCGTGACGGCGAAGGTGAAATACGCCCCGCAGAAAGCGTCCTGGAAGCGCATTTTGCCTCTTCTCCCTTTGCCTCTGACAGGGACGAGCTGCGGGACCAGCAGCCGCTCTGGGGCAGGAGACCAGGTGTTATACAAGGGCTAAGATTTACACCCTCCCTGCATCTAAGGATCTGGCTCACTGCTGTTAGGTCACTGATTACACGTAAGCTCTTGAGCATCAGGGACTGGGTCCCTTTGTTCCTCTGCAAAGGGCAGAGGTGGAGCCAAAGGATGAACCTCTGAAGAAATAAATCCACTCACGCAGCCCTTTCCGTCCTCCTCGGTTGGCAAAGAGCGCTGGCACTCGGCCCAGCTGGCCCTGTTCACCACAGCCACACGTGAACAGGTCGCCATCCACTGTCAGCATCACCAAGTGGTCATTTCCTGGGACAGGAAGGAAAGAGAAGTCATGGAGAAGTCTTCAGCAAGCCCTGGGGGCTGAGAGCCCACATGTAAACCCCAGTTGTCCCAGCTTGCGGGGTTTACTGCACTGGATACCTCAACACCAATTGTGCCCCCAGCTAAAACTCCCTCTTCCTGATCCCAGGAATTCAAAGCAGTTTTTCTGGGAAGGCAGTAAGGACACAGGTGTGCCTCAACTTCCCCTGGGCCCTGGACAAGCTCCCTGGCTGCTGTGCTCAGCTCATTAGAGAGCAAGTGCTCTGGCCCTACAGGGTCACAGTTCAGGCCACTCTTCTACATCAGACTGGTCAAATATTAACTCAATATGTGAATCTGTTGGGGCTAAAACATCTGTTTGGGCTAAAAGGTCTGTTCTCTGGAGAGCCACAGATGAGCAAGTACACCCTTGTACCAGGCTCAGAGCAAGCCAAGAGGGAGCAAAAGGTCATGGACGTTCCTCAAAGGTTGTGACAACCTCGTGTACCTGCCTGACCCTGCACACCCCAGGGCCCTGCTCACCTGAAACTATTTTAACAACAGGCGCATCGAGCTGGAGCAGCAAAGGAATAGAGCTCGTCTTCATGGGCTCCAGCAAGCCGATCACTCCATTGTTATCCTGAGGGAAGACAGAGACACAGGGATGAGCCACAGGAGCAGCAGCCACCAGCAGAGCTTCCAGCATCTGAGGACTCAGCGTACCCGGAAGGAGCCCCAGACAAAGACCCTGCCATCCTCAGTCAGCGCGGCCGTGTGGCTGTCCCCCGCCGACACCTGCACCACCTTCTCCTGCAGCTCCACCGGCCCTGGAGAGGTCTCAGACCCTTCGGCCGAGGTGTCGCGTCCCAGGGCACCCTCATCGTTGCAGCCAAAGGTGTAGATCTGCAGATTGGGTGCAAGCGGTCAGGACGGAGCCCAAAGGGGCAACAGGCTGAGTATGAAGTCAGGGGACAGAGACTCACCAGGCTGAACTGTCACAGAATCCCAGAATGGTTTGGGTTGGAAGGGACCTTAAAGCTCATCTCAGTCCACCCCCCGCCATGGGCAGGAACACCTTCCACTAGATCAGGTTGCTCTAAACCCTGTCCAACCTGGCCTGGAACACTTCCAGGGATGAGGCAGCCACAGCTTCTCTGTACTAGAGCCTCACCACCATCACAGGGAAGAACTTCTTCCCAATATCACATCTAAAATGGCAGTGTCACCCATCTACTCTCTGTCAGCATGAAGCCATTCCCCCTTGTCCTATCACTCCATGCTCTTGTCCAAAGCCCCTCTCCAATTCTCTTGCAGGCTCCTTTCAGGTCCTCCTTTTGACCTCTTAAAATTCTGTGGTCCATGTGAGACCACTGCTCACCCCCAGAGCTGGAACAAGATGTGGGCAGAGCAGTGGCTGATTCCTGCCATTCCAGAACACATCCCAGAACTCACTGCACTCACCTTTCCCGTCTGGCTGAGGCACACCGTGTGCATCCCTCCAGCTTCCACCTGCACCACCATCTCCGGCAGCGTGACCAGAGCTGGCTTCTTCCTCTCCATGATGTCCTCACCCAGGCCCAGCTGGCCGACGTTACCCTGGCCCAGTGTCAGCACCAGCCCGGGCTGTGAGCGGTGTGATGGGTGGCTGACTGCAGGGTAGGAGGGGGAGAAAGAACATGTGGGGGTACAAGTTTCCTGGTAAAAACCACCCCTGAGAAAGTGGAAGGAAAATTCCCAGGGATTTTTCTTACCTTTAACCTTCTTCGTCTCACGAGGCTCTTCTTCTGGCACTGGGTTCTTTGCACTGCGTTTTCCTGGCATCTTGGAATCTAAATGCCAAAAAGAGCCTGTAAGGGGTCACCCACCAGGCTGCTCACTGTTTGGGGTGTCCCCTCACACCTTAAGAAACCACCTGAGGGACTGGAAACTGAGTTGGGATTTGAACACTGATCCCTTCTCCTACTCTGGGAAACTGGAAAGTTTTCCCTTGTGTGTTTTATCCATACACCCTACCTCATGCAGATGTGAACCTCTCCAGATTTCAGGTCCCGGCAGGCAAGGAGAGAGGGAAGGGAAAAAGAAAGGAGAAGAGGGAAAACGGGGAAGGGGGAAAAGGGAAGAATCGGAGCCGAGCCGTATCCGCGTCCTCACCGCCCCGTTCCGCATGGCCCGGAGCCCCCCGCCCCTTCCCGCCGTTCGAATTCCCCGCGGCGCCGCCTCACGTGGGGCCGCGCAGGCCACGGCCCGGACCGGCCGCTCCTCCCGCCGCCTGCAGCTCTTCCTGCTGGCCGGCCGGCTGCACCGAGAGCGGCCTGGGGCTCGCCGGGAC
>VZSE01002400.1:37581-73764 GCA_013398275.1 Promerops cafer | reverse complement strand
GACAGAGGGACAGCGGGACAGAAGGACGGGGGGACACCGGGACAGCGGGACAGAGGGACACCGGGACGGGGGGGACACCGGGACAGGCGGGACGGGGGGACAGCGGGACACGGGGGACAGCAGGACGGGGGAGACACCGGGACGGGGGAGACACCGGGACGGAACGAGGACAGGTAGTGCAGGACAAGGGGACAAAGACACAGGACAGGCAGCAGAAAGCACGGCTCACGGCTGGCAATGCGTTGGCCCCCGGACAATAAATCTGTGTCAGTAACTCATCCTGCTGCTAACCTCCAGAGATGCCTCCAGCCTGCGAGGCCGCAGCCAGCCGTGATGGAACAGAGCTACCGCAAAAAATGGTAATTTAACGCAGAGAACAATGGTAACGGAGTATTGAAATCCAGCAAGTCTGAGCTCCCACCTTTTCTGGCTACCTACTGCTGCTTAATGCAGAAAATACACTTTTGCTCTTGAAACAGGAACCAGACTAAACTCAGGTTAACTGAATGACAGCATGAGTTTCCCCTGCATCCAGTGGGATTAATCGCCCTTATTCCACTGAGTAATTTTGCTGTTCCAGCCCAGAGGCCTGCATTTGGACATAATAGCCTTAATTTAGTAATAAAATCGAATTCCTACTTAACATCTTGGCTGGTACACCAGCCTCACCTGCCTGTTCACAGACCCTGATCCCCAGCGGTCACCCAGAGCCCATGTGATTGGAAAACCTTCGAGAAGCATCGAGTATTTATCCCAGGCTCAAGTTGGGACTTGTTCGATGAGCAGCCACACCGCCATTCCCTGATCCCTTCCCCGGGGACAGGACATGCGGCCCGTGCTGATGCCCGTTTCATCCAATCCACACCAGCACTCCCCCTAAATGCACCCACCAGCACCACTCCCCTCTGAAGGGTAAGAGAACCATGCGCGATCCCCTTCCCTACCCCCCTCCAAGCCACACCCCGGGGTAACAGATTCCATCAACCCTCTTTGACTTAGCCCTTAATCAGGCGAAGCGTTCTGTGCCCTGAAATGGTCCAAACCTGGACTGAAGGTACGATCTGCTCCTAATTCAGCCCCAACAGAGCGTCACAGAGCAGCTCCACACACTTCACATTTTTGAGGTGGGTCAGCAGCACGCAAGAATCATACTTCTACACAAGAGAGGCACCACCAGGAGCATAAAGTTTCCCTTAATATTCAGATCGCTCACCAAAAACACACGCCAAGCCAAATCAAGTTCAGTTTATTGAATTGTCTACTGTAGCTAGGTACAGATTTAAGGTATCAACATGAGAGGTTAAGTGTAGTCCACAGGAGAGCACATGCCTTTTTGACTTATCCCATACCCCCCACCCCCCTTCCCCAGCATCCCCAGTTTAAAAGCATCCCAAAAGCAGCTCCTTGCTCCAGCCAACCCCACATCTGCCCTTACCCTTCCAGTTACACTTCAGTCAATCCCACACCCCCTGGATTGTCTTTCCTTCCCGTGCAGCTTACCCATTACACGTTTAACTCCAGGCCCTGCTCTACTGCTCCACAAAATACAGAAAGAGAACACCAAGGGACATGGAGAACGTTTTCATGCTCCAAGCACGTGGTCTAAAAGACCACTAAATGCCCGCATCCACGGTTCCATCACGGTTTGATCCCTGCGGCTACATTTTAGTTACACATAGTGCAGGAACTCGGGCAACCACCCAATTTGGGCAGACTTTAATATACTCACCCTCTCCCACTAAAGGCAGATTTTTGTCACTTCACCCCAGCAGTTTCTGCAATAGTGTAGGAAAGGGGCTTTTTTCTCGTGTTCCACATTACACAAATAGAGCTTTGAGTTTTTTTAAAAAAATTTATCTCCAACGATTTTTTTTTCCTGTCTGCTAAGATTCGTGACCGGTTTTAAGGAAAAGAGCAGGGACCACACACAGTANTCCATCACGGTTTGATCCCTGCGGCTACATTTTAGTTACACATAGTGCAGGAACTCGGGCAACCACCCAATTTGGGCAGACTTTAACATACTCACCCTCTCCCACTAAAGGCAGATTTTTGTCACTTCCCCCCAGCAGTTTCTGCAATACTGTAGTAAAGGGGCTTTTTTTCTCGTGTTCCACATTACACAAATAGAGCTTTGAGTTTATTTTAAAAATTTATCTTTAAAAATTTATTTTTTTTTCCTGTCTGCTAAGATTTGTGACCGGTTTTAAGGAAAAGAGCAGGAACCACACACAGTATTACATTTTAAACGCAGTTGTTACCTTCTAAAATCTTGCTCCACTTTAACTTTTTCAATTTTGGTGCTGGAAATAAAAAAGAAAGCTACTTTAAAGATTTGATTAGGAGCTTCGGTTTTTCTGTCTCCCCCTCCCAGCCCCGCACGTGTTCCCCATCCCACCCTGCGTATCAATGTTTCCTGCATGGTTTGTCTCCTCTGTCACGGCCCGAGGGCTCAGAGAAGCAGTAGGAATATGCAGGCTGCAGGCTCGGGGCCCGGCTTGTTCTCCAACGTCGTGGAAGGGGACTGTACGTCACGGGCCCGAGGGCCTGCGCTCCCGTGCGCCACACGGACAGAGCCGAGAGAGAGCGACTTCTCCGGATATCCACGTCGGACCTTTTGTTTTAAACATTTATAACCACCCTGGACCCCCCCGCTCCGCCGACCACGCGGCGTGGCCTCACGACGGATACTCACGCTGGAGCGAGCTGGACAGACCAAGCTTAAGAGGCTTTGGTAGAACCTGTAGGAAAAGGAAACGGCTCTGAGGGGCGGCTGAGGTGGCGCGGGCTGACCCCGCGGCCCCACAACCACGCGTAACTCACGGCATTATTTAGCATTAAAATGGGCATGCAGAGGGGCAGCCGCTGAGAGCGCGGCCTGCAGGACCTCACGCCAGGGCAAGAAAGGGTAAAAAGGGTAAAAAGGGTAAAAAGGGTAAAAAGGGTAAAAAGGGTAAAAAGGGTAAAAAGGGTAAAAAGGGTAAAAAGGGTAAAAAGGGTAAAAAGGGTAAAAAGGGTAAAAAGGGTAAAAAGGGTAAAAAGGGTAAAAAGGGTAAAAAGGGTAAAACCGTACCTCCAAGCTCTGCCGCTCCCCAAGGTGAAAGAGGCCTGAGCGTCTCGCGCGGCGCTTTTTATAGAGCGCGAGGCGGGGCTAAAAGCGCGTCCGGCGCGAGGGGCGGATGAGCCATATATGGGCATAGGCGCCGGGGCCAACACCCGGCGGAAGGGGCGGGGCCAGCGGCGCCTGCGCAATGGCTGGAAGGGCGGTTGGCACGCGCGCAGTGGAAAGGGCGCGAAAAGCCGCGGCCTCAGGGGAGGCGCCGCCATGGCTGAGCCGCCCCGCACCGCCCTCAGGGGGCCGGCCGGTCGCGCTCCGACCGAGATAGGCTGAAAAGACACGACCACACAGGCAGGGTTTAAGAAAAAAAAAAAAAATTCTAAAATACTTTTATTTAATAATTAAAATCTGTTGCTGAGGAGACCGATATACAATGTAATGGCGGCTGTACAGGGGATGCTGTGAGGGAAGAGCCCCCAGCGGATGCTGGGCCATGGCCGGCATGTTGCCACACCGGTCTGTGAACAAGTTCTTCTCTCCCTCTCCCGCCCCCCGAACCCCCGCACAAGTGGCATCTCACACATAGTTTAGTTTTGTGCATAATACAGCAGTGGCCCTACCAGATTTTTTTTTTTTTTTTAAAAACCCGCATTGAGGAAGAATTTTTCTCTCAGAAGAGAAATACCATCTTTTTAAGGTCACTTTTAAAACCTTTTCTTCCCCTCCTTTTGACCCACACAGTGAAATTATCAAGTTTCCAGTAGGTTTAGCTGTAAAAATGAGAAAAAGGCAAGCTTCAACCCTGATTTGGGAGAGTAAAAAACATCTGAGAGAAAGCCACAATAAAAAGGACTGACTACTCTCACATTTTCCCCAAATTAAAAAGTTTTAAAAAGGCAACAGTCATTTTTCCTGGTTCTGTAATTTGTTAAACAAGCCTAGATATCTCAAGATCTGTTATTAAGATCACAGCAAGTGTGAGAGAGTGCAGAGCAAATGTTTTATACATCTGTTGGGGTTTTTCTTTTTTTTTTTTCTTTTTTTTTCTTTTTTTTTTTACAAAAAGATGCAGCATATGTTAATATCTATACAATTCCCTTCCAGGACAACAAACCGTTGGTCAGTAGTGATTCAGGGCATTAAGGACATGACAGAAAAAAGCAAAACCCCCCCCAGAAAATAACGAGTGCCATGTCAGTTGTCTGCCAGGGTTCTCTGTACACAGCTAATATACACAGACACGCTTCTGAGCACATGCTCTCCTCAGCTTCCCAACATTAGAGCTGCCTTTTTTTTTTTAAAAATCTCCCTTCCTCACGGAAAGGAGGAGGAAATGAGGAATTGCACCCCCAAGACAAGTCTGTACAACTTGGGAAGGAAGGGGTCGCTCCCCCGGGCATGGTCTCCTGGCAGAGTCATATTGCTGAACCACACGAGGTATAGTGTCAGTTCCAGCCTGATGGCATGAGAGATGTGTTTGTTCCAGTGAAATGCTACATTCAGACAGGATTCCCCTTCCCTGGCCGAAAGCCCTTTTCTGGATATGTTTGGAAGGTGAATCTTGGAAGAGCTGAGGTTCCACCCTCACTGTATTGCCTGCGACAGGGATGCAGAGAACTTCCAGCCCTCCCGGGTTTCTTGCTCCCTCCTTGGAATATTACGGTCGATGGTATCTGAAAGCCAAGTGAAAAATCTGAGTGTTATCCTTGGAACTCGGGTTAAATGGTTACTTGGGCACTACAGATGGCCAGAGAGAGTAAATTGAATTATCTCAGAACTCTCAGCCCTCAGGGAAGCTGTTAACATCAAACAATTTCACCTCCTGTGCTCTGCACTCAACTTTGCCACACAGAGCTGGAAGGAAAGGAATCACTTGGGCCATGATCCAGAGGTGACTACACAGATAACTCATTAGCAAGTTGTTTTGTGGCTGTGGCTGCACATCTCTAGCCCCAGAAAAGCTCCCTCCAGCTGCAGCTTCACACTAGTTTCAGTGAAACCTCAAACTAGACACTGGTCACTGACCCTCCAGGATGGAAGCCCCAGTTTAAGGAAAAACAACCCACTTTGTCTCTGCTACTGCTCCAGTCACCCCCCAGGACCCAGACAAAGGGACATTTAATCTCCAACTGCTGCACAAATAGTTTTTCTAAGGTATTAGTGTTTTGCTGTCCTTGCAGCACAGCTCTGACAGCTCTAACAAGAAGAAAACTCTTAAGTTAAAAACATTCTCACCTGGTGAACTGCTTGCTCTCCTCATGCACTTCCATTTCACAGCTCTTAAACTCATTCAGCTCCTTCCTGATAGCCGCCTGCACAGAGAGGGAGATTTTTTTTGGAAAGGAAAGGTCTCAGATTGCAGCAGCCACCCCAGCTTTCACAGTCCATTAACACCAAGCTGAATTTAATCTGCCCCTCCACAATGAGGGCTGGGCAGTCCCCGGAGGTGGCGGGGGAGGACAAGGACAGATGGTTCCCTGCCAGCTTCTTGAGCCTGCAGGGAACTGCACTGCTATGACCGATGCCCAGTATCCTTGCTGTGTCAAGAAAAGAGAACGGGGCTGGGGAAGGGTCTGGAGCACCACGAGCAGCTGAGCAAGGTGGGGGGGCTAAGCCTGGAGAAAAGAAGGCTCAGGGGGGACACCTCACTCTCTACAACTCCCTGACAGGAGGGTCAAGACAGCTGGGGGTTGGTCACTTCTCCCAGGTAACAAGTGACAGAACAAGGGGGAACTGCCTCAGGTTGAGCCAGAGGAAGTTTAGATGAGATACAAGGAAAAATTTCTTCATGGAAAGGGCCGTGGTAGAATCACCATCCCTGGAAGTGTTCAAACATGTGCAGATGGGGCACCTGGGGATACGGTTTAGTGGTGAACATGGTGCTGCTGGGGAAACAGCTGGACTCCATGATCTTCAAGGGCTTTTCCAACCTTAACGAGTCCGTGATTTTATGATTCTTACACCACTCAGAAGCTGAGGCAGAAGCCATGCTGGCCTTCAGACTGTGCCCACCTGGGCTCCACCTTGCCATGAGGCAGCAGGAAGCAGAGCTGGGACAGCACATGCAATTGAAGGGACACAGGTGGGGTAGCAGGGGGAAAGATGAAAAGATGAAGCCAGAGGAACAGAGCAAATCTCCTTGGCTCACACCCTTTTACCCTGGTCTGGCTCCTCTTCCCATCTGGGAACAGGACACTCTCAGTTACCTTGTCAGCTGGTGTCAGCTTTGTCCATGGCTTATCTGCTCGCCCAGACTGTGCCCACCTGGGCTCCACCTTGCCATGAGGCAGCAGGAAGCAGAGCTGGGACAGCACATGCAATTGAAGGGACACAGGTGGGGTAGCAGGGGGAAAGATGAAAAGATGAAGCCAGAGGAACAGAGCAAATCTCCTTGGCTCACACCCTTTTACCCTGGTCTGGCTCCTCTTCCCATCTGGGAACAGGACACTCTCAGTTACCTTGTCAGCTGGTGTCAGCTTTGTCCATGGCTTATCTGCTCGCCGGTCGTAGTCTTGAGCATCTGTTACTTCCACGTATTCATTAAACCTCAGGATCTTCCTGGCCTGCAGCTCTGCCACTGTAGGCCTTTGGCTAAGCTGAACACCAGCAAAAACAAAGGAGGTTAGTCTGAGCCTTGTCCACAAAGCAGATCCAGGACTAAGCACCCCAAGCAAAACTGAAACCAGTTCCCTCACTGTGCCTTAACCACAGACACTACCAGATCCTGCTCGCAGCCTGTGAGGGAATAGGTAAAACCTCTTACAGACTGGATACTCCTATTGGGATCACAAAGCCAGGCTAGGGCAGAACCGGGGCCACGCTGTGATGGAGGAGGGCACTGAGGGGTGTGGGAACAGCCACTACAAGGGTGAGCCCTTCATGCCACCCCTAAACACAGCTTCAGCAATGGCAGCACTCACACTTCACACTCACAGGCCTTGGGGAAGCTTTTCCCAGCCACGAGTAACAATCACAAGTAACTTGGATGTAACAGCTAAAAGCAGCTGTTTACTCTGCTCAGCTCCCACACTGCCGTCACTTTAGAAATGGATTTTAGGGAGCCTGGTGTGAAGTCATGGCTGCTGAAGCACAGTGTTAAAGCAGCCAGGCCAGCAAACCTTTCAAGTATCAGGTGCCAAATTTAGTTCTCATCTCGCTTGTTACACTCGCTGCCAGCTCAGATCTGTCACTGACAAAAACACGGCCCTGGTGCCAAGGGCTCACCGTGGGTGACAGTCCACATTCCAAAGGCACTGCGGTCTGAGGGCACTGGGGACACTTACACAAGAGCCCTGTGACTTCGCCCACAGCACGGAGCCTACAATGTGCTCACTGCCACTGTGGCCAGCAGCCCTGCCAGGTGGCCAGCACCGTGGGAGCCAGCAGTACCTTTCTGGTGAGCCGGCGCTTGATCTCGCGCTTCTCAGCTTGACGGTCAGCTTCGTTTTTCGCTGCCAAGAGGAAAAAAAACATTTTTCATGTAAGCATCAGGCTTTGAAAAGTGCTTTCTAGGCTTGAACAAAGGAGAGTATTGAGCTGGATCAGATTATCTACAGACCCAAAGGCTTAGGAGAGCCCAGTACAGCTCAATACCCTGTGTCACCTCCTGAAGTGGTGGGGTAAATACACCCCTTACACAGCACCAATGAGTCATTCACGTCAACCATTAATGGCCATATCACCAAAATACATCCAAGCCACTGTGCAGCTTGCTCCTTCACAAATCTATTATAGTTTAAAAGAAAATAACAGCACAGATAAATATTTTAAATGGAAACTTCCTGAACTGACATTCCCATTTCCTTGAGATGTTTATTTAAAACTTTTGCAGAACAAGATATGGCCAAGAGAAACAGTCCTGACTTCATGCTTAGAGATGATGCAAGGCAATGCTTTAATGCCTGAAACACAAATAGAAGTCCAGCCCAAACAAAAACACCTTTAACAGTCCTTGCTGTGTAGCAGCAGAGTCTGAACCAGCCCACACACCCTTCTCTGAGGTGGCAGGCATGGGACAGCTATTCCATCCGTAATCATATGATCCCAGAATGGGTTTGGTTGGAAGAGACCTCAATGATCACCCAGTTCCACCCGCTGCCATGGGCAGGGACACTTTCCACTATCCCAGATTGCTCCAAGCCCTGTCCAGCCTGGCCTTGGACACTTCCAGGGATGGGGCAGCCACAGCTTCTCTGGGTAACCTGTGCCAAAAGGCCTCACCACTGTCACAGGGAAGAATTTGTTCCTAATATCTAATCTAAATCTCTTTCAATTTAAAACCATCCCCACCTGATACATTAAGATATTGAAGGCAAACTTATGGTATTTCTCAGGACCACCAGAGAAGTGCTACTCACGCTGAAGAATGTTCCTCTGTTCCAGTTCTTCTGCAGTTGGTCTCTGACTCAGTCGCCTGAAGAGAAGTGTGACAAGGGCAGAATGTTGTATCTGGTCACTCATCAGTAGCAGATGAAGGACAACACTGCCTGGTTTCAGTGCACTAGACAGCCTCCTCCACACTCCTCACCCACCACTGAGGATCACTGCTGCCCTGTTTTACACTATGCTCTGCTCAAAGAGCTGCTTGGCCACTGGCACATCTTTGAGAAGAGCTATGGGCTCTCCAGCTCAGACACAGCTTTGCAAGGAGCTCAGACAGCAGAGCCTGGACTGTCACCAGTCCCAGCTTCATCCACCACCAGCACCCACCCTGCATCCATCCACACCCTGTGTTTTACATGTCTGCAATCCTTGAGATTTTCCCCTCTCAGTCCATTTAACCTCTGGAAACAGGGGTCTGTTAGGGGGATATTGTTCAAGTCCAGGAGGAACTCCCAACTTTTCTAACAGAGGAGGAACAGCCACACTCAACCTCCCAGCCCTGCCCAACCACCCACCCTATTCCAGCACAAGCTGCTCGGACAAGGCCCCAGCTCTGCCCAATGCCACTCGGCACACGCTGATCACTCTCCGTACCTGATCAGCGTTGTCCCGATCTGGTGGCGGATTTCGTTCCACTCCTCCTTGCTCTTCCGAGGGAAGACCATCATCTCCTCCTGTGGTGCGGTTGTGCTCCCCAGCTTCATAGCGAGTGTATCTTTCCTCTTCACTTTGTTGGCCAGCGTGCCTGTGGGGAGGGAGAGCAACAGGATTGCAGCTCAAGGCTACCGAGCCCACCAGAGCAATCCCAGCCCTGTGCCCCTGGGAGTTATGCTCTCCCTGAGGGACAGCTGTCCTCTCTCCTTGCTCTTCCCAAGCTCTGCACCCACTGCACAGCAGCAGCAGCACTCGTGTGACACCACGTGCTCACCTAATGCTGTCCTACCTGAGGGACTGGGACAGCACAGGCTGTCACGGGAGCCATCTGCAACTGAAGGGGTGCACTCAGCAGGTGAGTGCACAGGTTTGGCTGCAGAGCCTTGGAAAAAAGCAAGGCAGAGGACATGTGTGCTACATCATGCAACCAAGCAGCAGCTGCTTTGAAGCGCTGTGGGAACCAGCACTTTGATCCAGATCTCAGTGCAGCCAGGCACGAGTTCAGCAGAGCAATAAAAAAGCCACCTGCAATGTCAAAGCCTTACTGTTATGGCTTTCATCTTCTTCCTCATCCTCATCATCTTTATACAGGATGGGCCCCTCCGAGTCAGAGTCGCTCATCCCTTCATCTCCTTCCTGCTCCTCCGGGAGGACCTGGGGTACCAGTTTGGGGATGACTGTGACAGATGGCACATCTCCAATATACACACGAGCACCTGAATTCTGTTCCTCTTCCTGGTCATCTTCCTCCTCTTCCTCATCGTCTGGACTAACGAGAAGCACGCTATTACACCTCTGAACACATGGCACAGGGGCTGTGGAATATCCCCAGAATCAATAAGTCCTTAGCCCTCCTCAGGGAAGCCCAGAAACCAGAGGTGCAAGAGCCACCACAGGATCCTGCACTGTCCCCTCTCCTCAAAGCACAGGGAGCTCTGGCCAAGGAAATGACAGAGGCAGGTCCTGCAGAACCAAACAGCCCTCTGACCCCACTACTTTGTGACTTGGAGATTCAGCTCTGCTATAACACAAGACAGTCCTTCTCCCTTATGTTTAGCAAAATGAAAGGCTAAGGAAGGCCACAGATGGATGGAATCCGGGACCTTGTTTGGTCTTGGTGCAGTTACACAGTCCGGGCCTGGATTCCTGGCATCAGCCTGTGTTTGTAGTCTGGAACCCATTTCCCTTTGTTAGCAATAAAATCCCTAAGCCAGGGGTAATTTCATGGGGAAGATGCTCTGTCTCTTCAGAGCCTGAAACACAGATTTGGCCAACAGGGAAAATGGTTTCAGCAGAGACCTAAGCCCTGCCCAGAGCCAGCACAGCGCTGCAGGAGCCGGGAGAGCTGGCACACATACAAGGAGGTACTCACACTTTGAGCATCTCAATGGTGACAGGCAGGGATCTTGTCCTGCCCAGGCTGCCGTTGTCTTCTCCAAAACCATCGTTCTCAAAGAGCAGCGAGTGAGCCCTGTGGGATCCCTCGGGAGGTGGGGTGACAGGCAGGGGGCTGGCCAGAGCCTGCTGGATACGAATGTGCAGGGGGATTTGGGGCAGGCGAGGCGGCACGTGGGCTTCCCCAAACCCTTGCTCTGCCGTCCTCTTCGACACTTCCATGGACCTGAAGTCTTCAGGAGGAGGAGGAGGAGGAGGAGGAGTCTCCTTGGGCAGGTCCAGGGAGCGGGGTGGGTCTAGGGCAGGGGTGGAGGTGGGGAGGGCCACGCGTGGAGGTTCAGGGGGTACATGGGTGGGCAGTGGCGGCGAGGGCGAAGGTGGTGGATAAGCTGAGGTCACGTGCAGTAGAACCGGCGCAGGGCGACTCGCTGTCACTGTCCTGTCATTTGGGGGCCTGGAGGTGACAGCCTCTGACGTGCTGTTAGGCAGGAGGCCTCTCTTCGGGGGGAGAGGAGGGGAAGGCTTGGACAAGGCTGTACCACTGGTCATTACTTGGGAAAGTTCAGCTGAAAATAAAAACCACAAAAGCCACAATGTTCAACAGGGTATTTTCCAGATAAAATTCAGCGGGGAAAAAGCATGGCAATGCACTCAGAGCCTTGGACTAAGCATTCTCTGCTACTTTTTACTGGAGTATCATACCAGAAATAGCCAGGTTGCAAGGCCCAAATTTGTCCTTCCAGCAGCAAAGGTAAGACTTGGGACAGCAGCCAAAACCAAGCAGGCTGAGACAGGTTTGTGCATCCTGCTGCTTCAGAGAAATGGCACCAGCCCTTGAAACCCAGCACAGGAGCCTGCCCAGGAATGCAGTTATGTGGGCACTTTATGGCTGTATTTACAGCATAAAAGGAATCCAAGACATCCAGGACACCCCAGACTCCAGTTGTGTTAATGGCTCCCCTGCACATTAAGGAACTTCTTGGGAAGACTGAAAAAGTCTTAAAGTCTTACTTTTTGCTCAGAGGCAAAAATCAGCACAGCTGCAGGCAGCAGTGTGCTTCCCCCACTTGAATTCATCCATCAGACCCAGCCCAAGAACACCCCACTGCCAGCAACTCCTCAGGATGAGGTTCTGCTTTACTCCCTCTGAACTGTGTTCCTTGAGCCCCATATAAACTCATTTGCCACTACAAAGTAACTAGAAAAACCTTGAAAAATACCTAAAGCCTTTAGTCTAAATATTTGCTGTTTGATGGAGAAGAGAGGAGGAAATAGAGACATGAAAAATGCCTGCAGTGGGCAGTCACAGGATCCTCAAAACCCCCTCTGTTCCCAGGGAAACTGCACCAGTAAAGATTGCTTGTGCTTCAGGAGTTTGCAGCTTTTAACATCCATGTATCCATGGCTTCTGGGGCTTGTAGAGGCTTTGCCTAAAGCAGAGGAGACTTGCTACATATCCCCGGAGCAGGTGACAATGACACAGGGATGGCCCAGAACAGAGCTGGGGGAACCCGCGGTGCAGACACCAGCAGAGGGTGCTGCAAGTGGGAGAGTTTCCCGAGATAAGGCCACATAACTGGACAGAGGTGGGCACATTTGTGAGATGTTTGGCATTTTTAGACTTTCCCCTCGTAGATTAAGGGACAGATTGTGCAAAACACAGAGTGCCCTCAGTTCCTGCCCAAGGGACTCCAGTGGCTCCTGAGCAGTGCTCCAAGCCTGGCAGGACCAGGCTTAAGGCACCTCTGCCTAAGAGCAAAATCTGAAAGGGAGAGAGGAGCTGGCAGAAGGAAGCTGCTGCTTGAGACACCAGAACTGCTCAGGGAATGAGCAGCTTGGGGACAAAGGGCTGACCTGCACAGTAACTCCCTCCCAAGCCTCAGGCTGTACCAGTGGCACAGGAGGACACCCCTGCAGTCAGAGCAGGCACCAAAGACCCGTGCAGAGCTCACAAAGCCAATTCCACTCCTGTGTTCAACAACAGTGACAACACAAGGCTCACACAGCAACAGGGCAGCTCCAGCTCCATCATGCCAGACCAGAGGGCTGTGGAGCCTCCTCTACATCTGCGTTCATACCCAGGGGACAAAAGAGAACTGCTGGTTCTCTCCTCCCTGCACACCCTGCAGGTGCTCCCAGCCCAGCCCATTCAGAAGAGGCAGGATGGCTCTAAACACGTTGGCTACACTGCTGTTTCCAGCCCCATTTTTGTTCCACAAGTACCTCCTGCAATTAGCACTGGGGCATTTCAAATGCCACCTGCAGTGTGTGCAAGCAGCTTAAAGAAAACAAGAAAGTATTTCATGGAGTGCTCAAGCATGGTCAGGCTAATCAAGCTGGTCTGGCACATGGGGGTTGTTAATACCACACCAAGGTCACTTGCAAAACCTGCCAGAGCAAGGTGAGCCCCAGGCAGAGCAGAGCTGTCCATTCACACTGAAAGCAGTGGCCTAGGCTACTTCAGATGGCAACCTGCACATCCAGCACTGCCTCTCAAACCACACCTGGGTAACACCTCCAGTTTCTGTGATAACAGTGCAGACCTGCCAGATTGATCTTCCCAGGAGCCTCCCTCCTGATCTGTGCCAACCTCTGCTAACCCTGTCCAAAGATTAGGAGCTGTCTGTGAAAGAACTGCCTGAAATGCCAACAGGCCATCCCTGCATGGAAGTCACCCCAACTCTCAAGGTTGCATCTTTAAGATCCCCAGAACTCCCAGAGAGAACAGAAACTAAATAAGCTTTAAGAAACTCTCACCAAATCTTCTGCTTAGAAAAGTTACAAAGATAACATTTGATTCTCTGAATGGGAAGATTCAGTTCCAATTACAGTTGAGATTTATCCATGGGACAAGGCATAGGGACAAGACTCATATGTCAGTAGCCCAGCCAGACCTTAGAGGAGGTGCCTGAGTATAACCAGGGAAGTCTGAATTATCCCTGCCAGCTCCTGGTCTCTGCCCTAAGTGGAAACCACATGGCCTGGCAGTGACAGCCATGCCAGACATTGGGAGGTGGATTTTTTGGGTTTGTTTGTTGTTTTTGTTGTTGGTTTTTTTTCCCCAAAAGCAGCTGACAGAAGGAATTGTCACTAACCACGCTCTCACAAAGCAAAACCTCATCCACCATTCCCCAATCCCAGCTGAATCTCAGTCTCCAGTGAAGCATCAACATTCAGACACTGTCTTAGAGTTGACAGAGAACAGGCAGGCAGGGATTCCTTCCTGCAGGTAGCTGCTGGGAACAGACTGGACAGCTCATGGCAGAAGACTCCAGTAATTACACTGTTCCCAGAACACTCGTGTCCTGGCTAAACACTGGCAGATTTGAGTCCAAACTGCACTGTTCTCAGGGAAGATGGTCAGACATTCTGAGGCAACTAAAAACAGAGTCTTGGAGCAGTGGCTCCAGAACATCTCAGGGTACAAAAACCAGCTTATGGGGTCACTTACCTATTAGTGAGTTGCTATTTCTGTTGACGGGTTTGGGAGGAGGGACAGGAGGCTGTTTGGCAGGAGCTGTGCTGGTTGTACTGGTGGGAACAGTAGTGTTGGCACTGGCAGGAGCAGGGAGCAGAGTCCTGGGGGCTGGGGAAGGGGCAGCTGTGGAATTGACTGTCTTTGCTGCCGTGGGGGCTGTGTTGAAGGGGGCAGTTCTTGCAGTGCTGCTGGCAGGTGTTGCATCCTTTGCCTGCACTTCGTTTGCCTCCTGGGAAGTGGAGGGAGGTCTTTTTGGAGGAAGCAGAGGTTGTCTGGGAACATGTGGCTCCTGAGGTGGTTCCAGTTCGGGTCCAGGGTGGCTGCTGGAGGAGCCTGCAAAGGAAGGCAGCTCAGTTTAAGGCACTGGAGGGCCCACTGAGGGTGGGAAGGATCAGATGAGAATTCAAAACTGGCTCCAGGAGAACATGAAACCCTGGTTTTGCACACATCTGGTTTCTTACCCTGCCTCTTCTTTGGCTCCTCCACCGGAACAGGCTTCCTAAGGCTGGATGGCTTTGTAGCCTCTTCCTCCTGGCTGGGCAGGTTACAGACCCCAGGGCCCCCAATGGGGATGGTGTGGCCATTCTTCAGTGCAGGTGGGTTCAGCTTCTCTGGCTCTTCACCATCTGCAAGGGGACGGGAGGAGAGAGAAGCAAAGAGAAAACACTCAGAAAGCAAGAGAGAAGAGAGGTGGCTGAGCTGACTCAACCACCATGGAGCCACACCAACTTCTTTCTGGCTTCTGAAACAGCTGGTCTTCAGTCACCTTCTGCACAGGACAGCACAGCAACCCAGCCAGCTGGAGCTGAGAGCCCTTGATTTCATTATCAATGAGTAAATCACACAGCAGTATATGCCATCAAGGGTTTTTCTTCTCCCTGTCCTGCCCTTGCTCTTGTGTTACAGATTAGTGTGCCCAGTGCTGTGCTGCAGCACAAGGAAGTTGTACCTGAAGTCATAAATCTCCAGCAGCTTTTGTATCCACCCTCCATCAGGGAGCAGTCACCAATTCCCTGCTGCAATGCAGATTCCAACATGAGCCGAGTCATCTACTGCACGTGCAATAAGAGACTTTCATAAAGTCTTCAGATTAGTGGAAGCACCTCTGTTTTCCTTGTTTCTACCCTGAATTTGGCACAAAAATTGCTGCTCAACCCAAAACATCAGCAAGGCAGATTTCTGCCCTTTACCTTTATTTTAATCAAATGTAATGACACAGCTCTAGAACTCGATGCAGCTCACTTTGACTATTTCTGCTTTTACAAATTCTAGCATGGAGGTTCCCAGTGTTAGAAGCAAGACCTCTTTTTGGAAAAAACCTCATCCAATCCAACCCATGCTTTTGAAGGTCCTGAAACTCCTAATACCCATGAGGAAATACTCCACCATTCTCTGTAATTGCCCTGACAGAACAAATTTTTGACAGTACTACTCTCAAAAAAAGACTCAGCATCTACCTCTAAGGGGAAATTGCCCATTTGGACTGATTTTCAACTCAAGAAAACTTGAATAAATACATCACCCATTTGATTAAAAAATCTTTTTAATTTAAAATTCAGCCTGCCATCTCTGAAGGAATTGGAGCGTGTGGCACCCAGGCTCTCCAGGTGCTAGACCCCAGCACACTCTGCTGTTCTGATTTTTGATAATTTATTCCACTTGCCTCCTCACCTTTCCTCTCCCTCTGAAGTATTACCTCCCCTTCCCTAACCTGGTGTTATTCAGAAGCCTCCCAGGATTTCTTTTCCACAAGAAACAGCCTCAGTTCCTGTGAGGAGCTGGCAGACGGTGCTGCCTCGCTCGCTCACTGCCCTTCCCTGAAATGCAGCAGGCACAAGCAGCAACAGGAGGGACTTTCCTCCCCAGCCAGGGCTCAAACTCAAGGGATGAGCCAGAGATTTTTATGGCAGCAACTGCCTCTGGTTATCCAAAGTTTTCAGCAAGGGAGACAGGAACAGTATGATCCAGCTTTCCTCACCACTCAGCCTTGCCTGTCCTCTGGCAGGGAGCTGCAGCTCCTGATGGCCTCTCACACCATCTCAGCCTCAACTTCAGCTCCAGTGTCCTTCCTCAAGGTCAAGAGAATCCAATGCCATGTTCTTTCCTTACTCTGAGCCCAGTACCCACATCCTGCTGACCTCTCACCCAAGAAAAGCAAGGCCACCTCTCCTGGCTCTCCTCCCTTTACACCTCTTTTACCTCTACTCCTCTCTAGGGTTTCTAGCATCTTTCCCCCCTAAGAACTCACCTAAGAAAATTAACTGACCTCATACAAGCAGGTTTTAAAACTGCAAACAAATACAACAACCCACCCTCACATCTTATGACTGCCCAAATGTCTTCAGCTCCCAGAGGGATTTAGGTAATGCACCTCTAATCTACCCCTCCTGCCAACTCTGACTGCTCCCTCACGCTGGGGGTTTGCCCTTTGTCTGGATTACACCCATCTTCTGTTTCTAAAACCAGAGCAGATGTCTCAAAGAAGAAAATAATTCCACTTCTTAGCCAGGCTTCTGTTACACCTGTACAGCATGGAAGATCTCTGCCTCCTCTGCCCTCTCAAGTTGGAAGCTTGGTACCCCAAGTCTTTGATCTCTCTTCCAGTTTCTCCCTGTGACCTCTCACCCTTCTGTACCTGGTGAACTCTGCAGTGAGGCACTGACACCCTCGGGTAGGTGCCAGTGGCATCACTACAGCACAGCTGTGTTAAGACTTTCTATTTTGCTTTTGAAAACCACTTTTTCACCTCCAGTTTTCCACTTTCTTAGAATGAAACTTGCACTAGGCCAAGGCTGTCTCTGCAGTGTGTGTCTCGAGGTGCAGTTACACACTGCTCTAAGCCAAAGGCCACACTCCCACCCACAGGAAACGGGGGGCTGCTATCTCCCCACACCTTCCTGCCCCCTCCCTTGGACCCACATCACACAAATCCCAGCCAGGTGACTGGATGGTGATCTGACAGCTTATTTTGGCAGCATGATCCCAAACTTGGAGACATCAAAGATGAAAGGAAAGGGGGTAAGACTTCCTAGACAGCAGCACAAACTCTAATAACCCTAGTGCTGACTCTGACACCATCCCATGTAGCATCTCTTGGAAGATATGCCCCTAGCCAAGCAGCTCAGAATTCATCCATTTCTGGCTCTTCTCCCAACCTGAGCCCCAGGGGCAGCACCTCTCCCATTTGGAACAGCAGGAGATGCTGAGTGACAGTGTGACAGCAGGACAGCACAAGGTATCTGGAGCAGAACACAGAGAGGGACAGGATGGGAAGTGACCACAGCACAGCCCTCCCTCCCTGCAGGAAGGTGTCCCAGACAGGCACTGCACCTCCTCAGCACCACCTTCCTCCCTGAGCAGGCTGCCTTCCTCCCAGGTGGGAAAACAGACAAGAGAGAGCATTGAAAAGGGTCAGGCAGACAGGAATCACTTCAGCAGAAAGCCCTTACATTTGTCTCCAAGGGTGAGGTTTGGCCAGAGGAAGATCAGCTACAGACACAGACAGGAGAAGTTCATTTGCAGACTCACCCTGCTCAGGCTCTTCCAACAGAACCCCTCTTTTTACCAGCTCCTCTCTTGGCTTTCGCATAGAAATCTTTCGTTCTAAAACTGATATTAAATTGAAAAAAAGCACTCAGAAAACAGGGCAAGCTTGAAGTTCAAGAAGATTTTTTTTTTTCTTTTAAAGAGATTCTCTAGAGGAAATAAAAGGGCTTCAGATTTCACTGGGTTTTGCATGGATTAAGGGGAGAGAGAAGGAACTGCGTGTTCAGACCTGCATTTCACACTGCACTGCTGATTGTGGAGCAAACCCTCCCTCCCCACAGCTGCTTGGGGAGCTTCCTTGAAAGAAAGGAATTAATCTGTCTGAAACTACAGCTCCATGGCAAGGTGTTTCTGGAGAGATTGCAGGTGCCAGCCCATCACCAAAGTCCTATTTTGGTTCTTACATGTGTCAGTACTCAGGCTTGTGACAGCAAGCCCCTCTCAGATGGATGGAGGAAGGGACACCCACCCAGCCCCTGTCACTTTACCTTCTGAAGTCTCCTTGAATTTGTCACTGCTTTTCTTTTTCCTCCACTTCCAAGGTTTGAAAATCTTGCCAAAGCCTGAGAACTTGCTTTTCCTCTTTGTAGGAGGTGTGGTGTCACCTGATTCCAAAACATCTACCCCCATGCTGGCATCACCTGGGGCGTGATCCACCTCTTCAGCTGCACAGGAAAGAAGGAAAAGAATAAAGAATTACTTCTGTGCTGCAGGTAACAGCTCCCATCTCCCACCAACCCACCCCACGCTGGGAATGGTGGCACACGTTCATGCAGAGAAGGGAACAAGACTCTGTCTGTGGCTCCACTGAGCTCTCACATCAGCTTGGGGAGACACAAGGAGGCTTCACAACATAAACAGGGCAAAGGGAAACTGGTAAGGGCCTTCCTGATGAGACAAAGACAACAGAATCCCAGAATAGTTAAGGTTGGAAAAGACCTCCAAGATTGCTGAATCCAATCTGTGACCAACCCCCACCTCGTCACCAGCCCAGAGCACTGAGTGCCACGTCCAGTTGTTCCCTGGACACCTCCAGGGATGGGGACTCCACCACTGCCCTGGACAGACTGTCCCAGGGACTGACAACTGAAGAGTTAATGAACAATTTAAATGAATAAACTCCTCGTCATGTCCAACCTGAACCTCCCCCAGCACAACTTGACGCTGTCTCCTCCTGTTCTGCTCCTTGTTCTCCAGGGGCAGAGCCTGACCCCCACCTGCCTGTCAGGGAGTTGGAGAGACTGAGAAGGTCCCCCCTGAGCCCCCTTTTCTCCAGGCTGAGTCCCCCCCAGTTCCCTCAGCCACGGATTAATTTAATTTTGCAGTGTCACAGCTTTGCCTGTGAACACAAACCACTTCCCTACATTTTCTCCTCTTCATTTGGAAGCAACTGGTGCTGGACACAAGTCATTACATGAACACCAACCCCTTCCAGCCCACTGAGCTGACGTTCACAACTGTCCGCACCCCGAAATCACCAGACCCATTCCAGCAGCTGGATGTGCTAGATTTTCCCCCTCTCTAATTTTCCTTCTATAAATAAGAGTAGCAAAGCTGGCCAAGAGCAACAGCTCCACAGGAAAGCGACACAATACAGGCCTGTGCTCCACCTACTGCACAGGAGTCTCTGGAGAACAGCACAAGAAGGACACGGAGGCGGGAAGGGACGTGTGAAAAAACCAAAACAAAACAAAAAAACCCCACCTCCAACTCAAAAAAACCCCACTTTTGAAGCAGAACCAGAGCACAAAACACTAAACTACGGACTGTTGATGCTTCCTTGCCTGATGTTGCTGTCTTGGGGTATTTGATGGAACACAGAAGAGCACTTACAATGAGCAGAATCTAGCACTGCCTGCAAAAAAATAAATCAGTGCACACGAGCTCGGTGAAGCCAGCTGGTGCCCTCTCCATGGCAGGATTTCCAGAGCCAGAGTCCCTCACCTTCAGCACTAGAGACAGGAGCACTGCAGAGCTCCATGGAAAAAATCCCATGGAGAAGAGAGAGATGTCCCCCAGCCCCACCACGCCCAGCAGGCTGGAGCGTCCTGATACAAACTGCACTCAGGTGTCTTCTTTTGGAGCCTCCAAGTCAGACACTGTGGAGCTTGGGAGCACAACAGACCTTTTAGTCAGCTTCAGACAAGCCTGTGTAACGTCCCTGCAGAACAGGCAATGCCCCAGAGGTAACAGTAAAGTCCAGCCAAGAATCCCATCTCCTCAGACTGAGAGACCAGGAAAAGAATTTTAGGAGAAAGCCACTTCGCACACAGGACGAAGAGGTAATAATGTATCTTCTGTATCCTACAAACATCCACTGACAGGTGGCACCTCCAAAGGAGGAGCAGCTAAGAGCAGAGAGGGTGGGGAGAACCCACATGTGACTACTCCTGGCAGAACCTCTTCCAGCAGCTCCTGCAGCCCAGGTCCAGCTGTCAAAGCAAATACCTTCCCAGGGTGGAGTTTCACTGCCAGAACTGCAACCACGCAGGTGAACACAGGAGGTTTCACAAGAGCTTCACATCAAGAGCAAATCACTTGATCCTGCTTCTCTGCCTCACTGCTCCCTCGGCCGTGTTACAACCGCTCGGAGGCTCCTGCTGGGAGTCAGATGTTGTCCACCACAGAAACGCTGGGTTTTGTTGGTTTACAATCAGCTCCATGCCCCAAAAACAGCCAGGCAAGAGGGGGAGACAGGCACACTAGAACACAAAACTGTCCAAATCATTTCCACCACCTTTTTGCTCTGTGTAGAATAAAACTTGACATGTTACTAAACATTCTGAGACCATTCCAGCCCACTGCTCTCACTGAAGCCAGGGAAGCAATTCCTTCCCTGATCCCCACTGGAATTCGTTCTGTCCTGTTGTGCAGACAGACAGGAGAGCCTGTCCTACCCTTCCACAGCACTCTTCCTTTTCCCATCCCCAATTACCACAGGGACACAGACATTTAAAGCAGTCTGTTGTGAAGCAATTATGACACTGAGGACTAATGAGCAGGTGGCTCAGCAGCTGGAGGTGAGATTTACAGATCTGCATTCAAATAACCTTATTGTTCAGTGATTGCTCACATTAGATAGTGCTCACACTCCCTCCAAAATGGACCTTCCCTTCCATTCACAGCCCATTTCCAGCTCAAATCTCCATGAAAGGTGCAGAGAGGACATCTCTTCCCCGTGAAGGCAGAGAATCCACCTTGCTGAGGCTGTGCCTCCTGCTGCTCAGCTCTACAGGGTACAGGAGGGTCCTTAAGCTGCTTTGCAATGCAAGGGGGAAACCCATCCTTATCATGCACTGGGAAACCACTGGGAAACCGGGAAGGAACCAGAGCACAGTGCTAGGGCAACGAAACAGGGCAAAAGAAGAGGAACCAGACTTCGAGGGAAGGGTGGGAAGCATCAGGAGTCTGATGCCTTCACCCGACCTGGCCCAGCAAAGTTGTGTCCAAGAGACCAGCCTCACCATCACCATGGTGCCAGGCTGGAAAACCCATTTTAAATACATGGAAAAGGTTAAATGAGGTCACACAGCCCTGGGTGAAGCCCAGTAGAGTCCTCATGGGAAGGTCCCTACAGTGACCCCAGGCCGAAGCAGAACCTTGTTCAACCCTTCTGGAAGTAGTAGTCCACGCTTTGGAAAAGTGACCCTGGAGCTGGGAGAGCCCTGCAGAGCCCACCCTGACAGCTGGATGCTGTGCTTAATGTTCCAACAGAGCCCTGGTTGAGGAAAAATCAGGAATAAAATATGTGCTGCAACTTCAGCACGTTGCCTGATGGTCCCAGAGGAGATGGCCTGGAACACTTGAAGCTCAGAATCCAGCTGGTCCAGGGACAGCGTGATGCCCCAGCTGCCTCCCAGCCAGAGCCTCCCTCCATTTCAGATCTGCTCTCCCAAACACTTAAGCTGTTCTGATCTCATTCTATCCAAACAAGCAGGTGAATTTGAGCTGTTTAAAACAGCAGATTTGTGTTAACCCAAAATGTTTAGACTGAAATAATCTAGGGAAACGTCACAAAATTGGCACAGCCTGAACACACAAGAAGGCAGGGAGCTCCAGCAGTGCCAAGCAGCTTGGGATGCAATTCCCTATTGGTTTGCCTGGCCAGCTGGTCCTTCCAACCCTCCCCTGCAGATCGGTTTTTGCTCAAGTCTTGCAGTTAAATTTCATAAAGAAAAAAGCTCTCTTTCCGCTACATCTCGTGGTGTTGAGTGATCCCAATCTTTCTTTTTTTCCTCAAAACAGAGAGGCCATTTCAGTGGAAGGAGCTAGAGACCCACAGTTGGTCTATCCCACCCTCAGCAAGTGGCTGTGGGGATGTGTCACCTGTTCCCAAAGGTCCTGTCAGGCTTGGGGCTGCCATTCCAATTAAACAGGGTGAAGCTTTCACTTCCACCACTGCTCTCAGTGGGTCAGACTGGCACAGCCAGGATCCATAGGGTCAATTAAAAACCCCAGATGTAGTCACACCACGGCCACACACACAGGACACCCCAGCTGGCCCTTAGGAACCCCACCTTTAAATGTCATGGTTTAATGGTCACACCATGGGCCAGGGAGGAAAAGCCACCATGTGAGCAAGGAGAGTTAATCCCCATCTTCAGGTGTCAAGCCCCCAAAATACTGTTTTGTAGAGCCAAGCACTGCCAGCCTGGAAACAAGCACAGCAGGAACTTCAGGGACCAACAGGAATAACTAAAAATCATTCCTTCCATTAAGGATCATTTCTAATCATATCTATCAGGGAGATACCTGCAGCAGTTACATGGAATGGAGGCACCTCTGATGCACTGTGTTAAAGAATTAAACCCAACCTGGATCTAGCAGAGCAGTCAAGAATCCGAGAAGCTTCCAAGCAAACAGCAACAACTCAAAAAGCTGTTCCCAAATTTCCCAACTCTTTGAGGGAAATGCTGTTAAAAGTATCCAAAAAGCACTTTGGGTAAATGTTTCTAAGCTTCCCTTAAACAGCTTTAAAAACTTGGTGTGTGTTTTCCTGAATCGTCCAGGGAAGATGTGAATCCTGACCTTAAAGGAATAAAAGGTTGTGGTCACAAAACAGCCTCAAATAGTCCCAGCCCTCGGCTTCCCTGTGTTTTGTATGTTTCTAATCACCATAATCTTCACAGGACTCTCCTTAACAGCATCCTGCCACAGTTAATGCAAGAACCATCTCCTCAAGTTCCAGATTTAATCAGTAGGAACTGTGAGAGCTGTGCCATGAAAAAACACTGCAGAGAGCAAATGAGCAGTTGAGGAAACACCAGGTCTGCTGGTCCCAGTCTCCAGAAAGCACAGTATCATTACACCAAGCTCACTCCCCTGTGAAATTACCACTGTTCTTGGTGTTTGATGAGAGAAAGAGCCCAAGACAGACCAGGCTGGCTTCTAACAGTGAATAAATCCAAGCAGAAGATGCTGTTAATCTCCACAGTACAAATACAACTGAAGTATTACTTCCCTTCCACTCTCTATCACTTTATTTTTAGCAACTCTTGAACAAGACTAGCTGGAGTGAACTGGTGGTAGAGAAGAGAATCACTGGTTTCATCTGAGCCCTAGAAACACTTGATAGGGTCAAAGTTATAGAGATGAAAAATAATGAAAATAATAGTCTGTATCTTGAGGGTGCTCTTTGTCTGCCAATGTCAATTTCTTCTCTAAAAATCAGAAAATTCCACTTTACAGACGAGGGTGAACAACTGAGCCCAGCCAGCTAACAGCAAGTGGGAATGAGAGAAGGGCAAGAGTGGGATGTGGAAAGTCTCCTCATAGCCAGTGCCTCCCCAGTTCCACTGGGAACAGCACCCAGGACAGACCTGGAGTAACACTGACCCCACACAGTGCTCAGGAAGTGAGGCTGCTCCTAGAGCTTAACACAGTTGTGTTTCCTCCAGCCTGTTACTGAGATACCTCACAGTGGAGAGGGAGAACAAGCAGGGACGTTACTGCCAAGCCCTTCTCCCCCCGAAACTGATACAGCTGCCCCAAAAGATGGGGGACATCAATCACAAGAAGGCAATTCTTGGTGGCTTTGGTCCAGGCTCACTCTCGGGGCTGACTCCTGCCCCACGCAGGTGAACTCTCCCACTGTCCAAGAGCTTTGCAAAGGTAATGTCCCTGAATCCACGCCAGCCAGAGGCTGTCCCTTCAAACAGCAGCTCGGAGCCTGTCTGAAGATCAGGGAACACGCTGCACAGCGATTGCACGTGAAATAAGAGAAAGGAAGGAAATGGAGTTATTTCTCTGGTTTCTCTCCCCAGCTGGGCGCAGGTTACACAAGTTCCACATTCCACTCCTCCGTTTCACCTGCAGCGCTGCAGCCCCGGAGCTGCCTGGCCTCCCCTGCCCTGCGCTACTCACCCACAGCGCCTGGATTCACCGGTACCGAGAAGTGCGGCTGCCCCATGAGATTCTGTTCAGAGCAGCCCTCCGGGAAGAGGTGGGAGGGGAACAGAGGAAAAGTCTACGCTGAGAACACTTCAACCCTTTAAAATGGTAAATCCACACTTCGGCCGAGCAGGGAGCCTGGCGAGCGAGGCGACTCGCGGCTCTCAGGCCACGGTGTCCGATGGTCCAGCACAGGTCCTGCTCTGCCTGTCCCCCATGGCTGGGCACTTGGTCCTCAGCAGTAAGTGTCCGTGCCAGCTCCCTTCACGCAGGAATGCCTGTCATTCCAGAGCCGAGCTGGCTAGGGCCGAAGCTCAGGAAGGGGAGGAGACAGCCAGCCACGATCCAGCCACTGAGCTGCACAATCCGAATTATCAACACCCCTCGCTCCTTTCCTCGCATCCAGTTTAGCAAGAAGAGGGAAAAGCTGGAGCGAGGAGAAGGACAGAGGGTTTTTCTCGGGGATGGGCTTGGAGAATCCGTGCACAGCAACACAGCAAGGGGTTTCACCTCCCAAAATGGGGTTAAGGAATTTACAGCCTACCTGTGCCAGCTAAACACAAACTAAGGCAGTCCGGGATGAGACAGCCATTCTCTAAATGCTGTGGGAGCTGCATTACCCCCGAGCAAAGGGAATTTCAAAGACAGCCTGAGCTGATATGCATCTAGCCAAATATAAAAATACAATTTCATGCAATTCCCCTCTCCACTAAAGTTACCAGGAAGCGTGTCTTCTCACGTAATTTAAATGTAACAATGGAAAATTTAAATTTAACAAGGAAAGTAAAAGTTTAGTTTCTATTCATGTGTCACAGCTTGATGGTTAAGGTAACAAACATCCCCCTCAGCCATCTGCCTCACAGTAAAAGATCTCCAAAGTTTATGTCCATTTGGATTCCTTAATTTATCATTAAAATTTGGGTCAGGACTTCTGTGAACCTACAACTCGTTTTCCCTGTACACACTACAATAGAGAAGCAGGAAAATCTTTAAGCGTCCAGAAGCTTCATCTTAGTTCAGGAAAAAAGGAAAACCAATTTTCAAAAATAAACAGGAATTTGCTGCAGCATAAAAGGAATTAAAATCAGGAACCTGACCCCACCTGACACATCTAGGCTGGTTTTTCCCCAGTGCAGGAGAAGTTTTAAACAACAGGATTTGCTGCAGCACTCAGTGTCCCTGTCCTTGTTGGGCCAGCAAGAGGAGGACTTCAGTACGACTGAATACTACCCAGGCAGCAATCCCAATCAGAAAATCTTCTGTTCTGGGAAACAACCAGATCCAAGATTGTTGATTTGGGCCGGTGCAGCTGGGAACAATCAATGCTGCACATTGCCCAGAGCAAATGCTGTGGGACTGCTGTTCCCAGCCCCAAGGATGGGGGGATGCAGTGCTACAAAAACATACCCCAAAATATGGCAAGGGGTAGTTCTGAAATTCTGTAACCCCACTAACATATTAAATGTGCCACTGGGCAACTTGCAAATCCACTCCTCATCCAAAGCAGAGGCGCAGAAACGCAGGAGCAAGGGGAACACTTGTGCACCTTCTCCACTTGTGCTTGTCCTCAATCCCTGGTGCCAGGCAGGTGACCCTCACCCCACAGACAAGCAGGAGCAGGTGGAGGAGCAGGGGATGAGCAGAGCCGTGGAGGCGGACAGCAAATACCACTGTCCTCCCTTGTGCAGGGCACATGGACATTCCTGGGAGTGTTGCTCTTCTCCAACTCCCACCATGGACATCCCCGTGCTTGGGCTCTCACTGTGGGCAATGAACATCCCCATTCCCAGGAATGCTCCACCTCATTGAAGACTTTTTGCTTTGAAGCAAAGAAAAAGCCGTTTTTAAAGCCATTTATATTCACTGCCATGTGGCAGAGACCCATAAAGGTCAGAGATAAAGGCAGGAAGATTTCCCCAAGTCTGTAAATCAGCTGCCTAGCTTGGAAGGAGGTCTGGAAAAAACATCCCTGCGTTGGGGAATGCTACAAAAAGCTGCTTCTAGACCTGCCTGGCTTCTAAGGAATTAAAGTCACTGCCTTTTATAAGGCATTTGCTGTGAATTCAAAGTGCACAAAGCTCTGCTGCAGAACAGATGACAGATGGTAAATTGTTAAAGCACAGCAGCACAATCATATCCCTGACCCTTTATTTCTACAGAAGTAAAACATGAAACACTACCTTAAATTTCAATAAAATATATTTAAATAAACAAATTTAAATTCACAGCAGCTGCAGCCCAAGAGATGCACAACAGTCACTCAGGCTCTGGTGCTGCACAGGATCCCACCAGGCTGTGAAATCAAGTCCTTTACATTTCTGTATCCTTCATCAGGCCTCAAAGACCATCACAGAGGGAATAACAAGATTTGGCAATGGTTGTACCAGAAGCATTAATATTTCCTCCTGAAAGGCAGGGCTGTGGTGCTCAAGGAGCAAAGAGATATAAATCTGTGTTTCAAATTGCAGCTGGCTCTGGACTTAAGCATCATTCAGGAGTACCAGCCACAAGTCTCTCCTCTTTTGGGGGAGAAAGCAAAACCCCACCAGAAAACAGCTGACAATGAGCACAAAACAGCACCAATCCAAAAGTAACTCCAGCATCATTATTTTCAAGGGAACGCACGGCCAGAAAAACCCATCAGTCCGTCCTTCAGCTCCACCTCTGAAAGCAAAGGTGCAAATTCTGTACCAGAAAACAGAATGCCAAAAAATGTTCCTGCCTCAACTGCAGCCTGAGGTCAGAGCATGAGAGCAGCTCCTAAGAAACCCTCTGCTTTCAGAGGGCTTTGTTTCACCACTGGTGAAAAATCTGGGACAAAACAACCTGCCCTTGTCCCACTGGACATCCAGGATAAGGGAAAACCCACATTTCAAGCAAGGAAGAGTAATAAATGGCAAAAATTCCCATAATAATGAGAAAGGCCACCCGACGTTGCTGCACAGCAACCAGAAGAAACCAGAACAACTGTTTTACTCCTCAGGGACAGGTGACGACTTTTTTAAGATGAAAAACTTGGAATAGCAGAGAGTTTTCTAAAGGAGAGCAAAATGGGAAACAGCTGATTGTCCCTTCAGCATTTCCTTTTAAAATACAGTGACAAAGAAATGCCAGTTACATGAAAATTTTATGTGATTTAAGGAGAGGCAGATGGCCAAAATAAAAAAAGACAGGCAGTAAACACTCAAACATGGGGTACACGGCCTTCTTCTGAAGTTTCATTTCCTCTCCATCCAGCCCAGCATCCCATTAAACCCCTGGCATTTCCATGTTAATAATCTGTTTATATACATTGTAAAAGGAACTCTTCTGGATTGTTTCATTTTAAAATCTAATGAAAGCCATAATGAGCCCAATATTAGCTCCTCTAATAACGCCAGTGCTGTTCACATTTCAGTTCACACCAACGTGAAATGCTACATTCACCCCTGGTGACTCAGACATTTGTGCTCCATGATTCAGCCACAGGAACATTAAAAAGGAGTCCAGCATTATCCCATCCCTGCCGATGGAGCTATTTAAAACTGGTGATACTGGGCGTTTTCCTTCAGAGCTCATCACCAGGGAGTCAGCAGGAGCCACAGGGCCTTTAAGGCTCTTTCGCTGCAGGAGATGCACCCACTAAAACCCTCACCAGGAGGGCTGGCAGGGAGGAGAAAAAGTGGCAGCACCATGACTCTGGGTATGTTTCACAGAATCATGGAATGGTTTGGGTTGGAAGGGACCTTAAAGGTCTGTCTCATTTCACCCCCTGCCACTGTACCAGGTCACTCCAAGCCCCGTCCAACCTGGCCTGGAACACTTCCAGGGAGAGGCAGCCACAGCTGCTCTGGGGATTCCATTCCACTCCCTCACCACTCTCACAGGGAAGAATTTCTCTCCAATACCCATCTAACACTACTCTCTGTCAGTTTGAAGCCATTCCCCCTTGTCCTGTCACTCCAGGCCCTTGTAAATGGTCTCTCTCCACCTTTCCTGCAGGCTCCTTTCAGGTACTGAAAGGCCACAATTGGGTCACCCCAGAGCTTCTCTCCTCCAGGCTGAGCAACCCCAGCTCCCTCAGCCTTTCCTCACAGGAGAGGTGCCCCAGCCCTCTAATCAGCTTGGTCTCACCACAGTTTTTGTTTTCAGCTTTGGAAGAACAAGAAAATGTACATCTTTTATGCACACATAACAGCTCTGGCTGCCTAGAGAGATGAACCTTTCTGGGCTGTGCTCCGACACGGAGCGTGTGGAGCCATCAACGAGGGCAGCAGAGCAGGGGAACAGGCAGCAGGGAGTCACTGAACAAACCAACGTGACACTCTTCCCTTCTCCTCACAAGGAACGAAAAGCTGCTGTGGAAGTGGAAAATGGGTTATTTATAAGGCAGCTGGCATCACATTGTTTGGGTCCTGCAGACTTTGATGGTTCTGGTGAGACAAATGGGAACTAACTGCTCCTACACCACGTGACTTCCTTCATGCTTCCTGTGACATTTCCAAGAGGGAAACTCCTATTTCCCAGAGCATTCCAGTCCCCAGTTAGTCAGCACGGTGCTCCACCTCAGACAGCAAAGGGCAGCAGGTCCAGCACGTCAGGGACTTGGTGCCACCACCCATGTGCTGGCGTCAGGGAAGCTGAGCGTGCCGTGTCCCACAGCAGCCCAGATGTTGACCACGATGGAGCACAGCTGGAGGAAGAGATTGCTGTGCCAAGGAGCTGACTGACAGCACTTCCAGCCCTACCTTTGGGAAGGTGAGGCCATGCTCCTGGAAAGCCCTGTGGTCACAGCAGGTGGCTGGAACACAAGGAACTGCTTCATTCTTAAGGGGAATGGGCTTAAAAAATTGTAAATTAAACTGGGCTTTGGGCCCAGAGGAGCTTAAGGCAAAAATACCCCCCAGCCTTGTTTTCCAGGGGAAATACAGCTTCCATTGGGAATAAGTTTTCGCCAGTACTGGAAAAGCCTCACCATCAATGCCTCCTCACCACTCCCTGCAATTACAACACAGGCCAAGTATTTTCTTGTTTACTAGTGAGGGAATGCTGAGGAATGTCATCTTGACAAAATTAAAGATTCAGTCACATCTTGGCTAACTTGACTAACCCTAATTTGATCACTATGGTGATTCATGGCTTTGCCATCTCGAGGCAAAGGAAACTCCAAAGCTGATGAACAACTTTTTGGAGCACCTTGAAGCAGCATTAAAAGAAAGTCTGGTCAGAAGCCAAAGGAAGCACACATATATAGGATACATTCCAGCAAAGCATCAGGCATTAGCAAAGCATCAGCGTTTTCCCAACAGGGAAGCATTAAGAGGCAGGATACCCATCTGCCACTTCCAGCTACATTATTAGGAATGCATTAAAAGCAAAAACATGGAGGAGAAAATTACATTAATTACTGCATTGTTTAGAGAAGAAACAGGAATGGCATTTAGCTTAACTCTTGTTTAACCCTCTCCTGCAGCAAAAACTCAAGATACTCAGAGAAAAATGTGTAAACTGACATCACCTGAAGCTCCCCACTTCAAAACACAGGGATGAAGAAAAATCAAAATATATTCTCCTCCTTCCAAAGCACTGCCCAGCAGGAGTTTTTAGGGCTGGTCCAGCACAGCACACAGTGCTCTTCCCAAGGAAGTGGCTGCTGCAGAGTCACATCCATCACAAACACCCTTACAGGACAAACCTAACTCGTAAGACTTTACAGCTTTGTGCAAACATGCTCCAACATAAACAAGTCCTCCAGCAGAGTAAGTACATCTGTGCCACTCATAAAACCAATGGGGCAAACTCTGTTAAGCACAACACTGGAAACTGCAAGCTAACAGCAAAAATATCAGTAAATATGAAACCTCTAAATTCAAATTAAATCGCAATTAGCCCTAAGAGGTAGGACTATATTTAACTCCAAGTCTTCAATGTACAGGTCAGGGTCCACAGACTCATAATCCCAAACTTCTCATCCTACCTCTAATCCTTCAAGATGTCAAACTTCAGCTGCAAGCCTCTCTGCCCACACAGTAACCGAAAAGAAAGGCAGCAAGATTCCTCTGCAGAAGTTGTTTCCTCTTTTAAACGTTTCACAAAAATCTCAGTAAATGCATTTGCTCTTCATACCCAAAGCTGAAGCTGCAGCAAAACCACCTTTGCTCTGCCAACCCAACGGGCTTGCAGCAGCCGCACCACACCAGCAATCCAAATTATCCTTCAACACCTCCAGCTCTCCAGTCTGAAGTTACATTTTTTCCAAATTACTGCACAAGCCAGGCAGTGCCAGGGCATCCTACCACCCCTCACTCGCCTGGCTCTGCTCAGGGAGCCTTACAAAAGCGCCTTGGTTCAGTTTTTGGGGAACACCCAATTTCCCCACAGCACCTGCTCTGCTTTAATTATTGACTAGGCAAGGAGCTCCTGATTAAAATGCAAGGCAAGTCTGGCACACAACCTCAGCTTCTGATCATCTCCCGCAGATACAGTTGGAAGAGAAACCCAAATTCCCTGCCACAGTTCAGGAATTAAAAGAAAGGGTGGATCAGTTTCACTTGGGGCACTTAAATTCAGCAAGGAAAATACTTTTTGTACCCTTGCAACTGAAAACTCTCACAAAATCTGAAATTTTAAACCACAGCTTTAGGTTCACACACAGAGAGGAGGTTTAAAAGCCTCCTTTCAATTGTACTGTGTTTTCACAAGCCATTTCTGCCAGAGTAAATCTAACAGGTAATTACAGGTCTGACCTCCTTCTATTGCACAAATATGCCTTTGGAAACAATGTGGATAAATATTTGTCCAATACAAGAAGACAGCTCCAAGAGGAACCATTCCAGTTTATCAACTCTGTGATTCATGTTGATACAAACTTTATTCTCTATTTAAGGAACAAGATAACACTTAGGAAGTGCATCTGCCCAAATTATGTTTCATAGATCTACCATGGGCCACCCTAAACAGTGGCATGGCCAGGCCTCAGGTCACACCCAGACAAGAGGCATCAGCAAGACAGGGAGTGAACCTCAACTCCAAATATTGACTCTTGCTCAACCACCAAGGTATCTCTGAGCAGCAGCGAGGCTGAGGATGGAAACATGATGAGTAAAACATTGCTGCTGATGTGAACAAAGCAGAGCTGGGGCTGTGCTGTGTAACATCCCCTTCCTCCCCTTTGGAACTGGGGAGAGGATTATGGAGGCCCAAAGGGGCTGAAAACAAAATGAGAGCACTCCACCTGCCCCCTTAGGCTTATCCTGAAATCCCAATCCCTGATGCTCCTGTTTTCTGCCAGCACCAAGAGGACTTGGGAAAACAAGGTGGTGGCAGCCACAGGCACCAAGAGCCATCCTGAAAGAAGGCACAAAAATCAGACAGGATGATTGTGTCCCAAACCACACAGACCTTGGGTCCCCCAAACGCTGTTTACACATCACACTGACTCACATGAATGCAGGGACAATGCCATGGGAATTGTTTACAGTGTCAAGGTCGTTTCGTATAATTAAAGGAAACGTCAAGAGATGAGATAACACAACAGTTCGGAAGGTACAGCTAATCCTAACCTTGTGGGAAGCTATTTCTCCCTGAGTTACTCCCCTCTCTTGCAGAAATAACCTTTCACACATTCCCAGATTGCTCATTTCACCTCATTCCCTCCATCCTGTGTCTGTAGAGAGCCAGCAGCAGCCTTATTTAGGAGCAAGCAGCACCACACCAAAACAGCAGCTGAAGATCATTTGCAAGACTCTCAAATAATGCTCCCCTCTCCTCCCACTTGGCAGGGCTGGAGGTGGGACTGCTGCTGGCAGGAAATGGGGTTCAATTCACAGAATCACAGAAGAGTTGGGGTTGGAAGGGATCTCTGGAGGTCACCCAGTCCAACTGCCCACCAAGGCAGGGTGACACAGGAACCTGTTCAGGTGGGTTTGGGATGTCCCCACAGAGGGAGACTCCAGGCCCTCCTTGGGCAGGTGATCCAGGGCTCTGCCACCCTCATGGAAAGAAGTTCCTCCTCATGTTGAAGTGGAACTTGTGTTTTAGCTTAGGGCCATTGCTCCTTGTCCTGTCCCTGAGCACCACTCTCTGACACTCCTCAGAGATATTTCACGGACTCACAGAATGTTAAGGGGTAGGAAGGGACCTTAGAGATCATCTAGTCCCAATCCCCCTGCCCTGGGCAGGGACACCTCCCACTGTCCCAGGTTGTTCATTGATGGGATCCCCTCTCAGCCTTCTCCAGACTANCCTGTCCCTGAGCACCACTCTCTGACACTCCTCAGAGATATTTCACGGACTCACAGAATGTTAAGGGGTAGGAAGGGACCTTAGAGATCATCTAGTCCCAATCCCCCTGCCCTGGGCAGGGACACCTCCCACTGTCCCAGGTTGTTCATTGATGGGATCCCCTCTCAGCCTTCTCCAGACTAACCAGGCCCAGCTCCTGCAGTCTGCCTCAGAGAAATGCTCCAGATCACTTATCTCTCCAGTGTGGCCTCCACTGGACCCTCTCCAGTAGCTTCTTGTCTTTCTTACACTGTGAAGACCAGAACCAAACACAATAAATTAATTAGCCCAGCACATCCACCACAGACCATCAAGGAGGGGCTTCAAAACAGCAGCTCAAACCCTCCCATTGGAACGGCCTGGAGCTCAGCAAGAATGAGCTCCTCAAATATTTACTCACCCTCCCAGAAAAATTCTGCAGAATTATACCACAGGACTATTTCAACTATGTCAGCTAACGAGCTTCCAGCCAGCCTAATGGGAGCTGCAGTCCCCCACCTTCACTTGGATGCAGATGAGCCACACACCAGCACGATAGACAGAGGAGGATTCACCCCCTTCCTGCCCAGGGCAGTCTTTGGGAGCCTCACACCTGAGTTAAACACCTGGAGATACAGGCTGGGATCAAAAAATGCTGTGATGGCAGAGATTAGGCAGCCAAAGAGCTCCACTCTACATCCCATGGCTCTGTGAGGCACTTCCCAATGCTCAAACAGGGAACGCTGCTGATTAGGGAGAAAGATCTTACAGGTATCAGTAAAACCTCCCCATCGTGGCATCCACCAAAATCTACCTCCTCAAAATCCAGAACATGCCAGACTGAGCAGCACCAAAACTCAGGTTTCAATGGTTTTCAGCTTGCAGGAAGAATGAGCAAGATCTACAAGAAATTCAAAGAGAAGTCACTGAGAAAAGCAGTGGAAAACATCTTGATTAAATAATTTATCAAGGGTCTGTGCCTCCTCTATCAGACCACGTTCCAGGAATGAAAAGTGGCTCCAGTAAGAGTATTCTTGAAGAGCAATTAGGGCAAGGATACCTTAGAGCAAGTGTGTGGTACACAAAAATTGTGGTGTATAAACACAAATATTAAACTGTTTCTCTGTGCACTTTGGGTTTGAAATCAGGGATTTTTTCTTGTGCTGAACTCCCATCTCAAAAAGCTTGTGGAAGGTGCTGACTCCTTTGCTGTGAGACTTATCCCCTGAGGTCCCTGGAATTACAGGCTAGTGTGGTGCCATCTAAATCTGTCACCTTATCAACAGCAGGGCTGGCTGGCCTCTGGGCACTAAAACTGGGCCAAAATCCCAGGTGGTCCCTTGGCTATACCAGCCCCCACATCCTCTGGGTGCCTTCTTTGAGACAGCCCAGACACTTTGTCATTAGCAAGCCTGAAGCCTGTTTCTGCAGTACATGAGCTCCTTGGACCTTCTGAAACAATTCTCACCTTCCTCAAGGGAACAGAAAAGAATAAAAATAAAACCTCACCAAAAAATCTGCAGTTCTTAACAAGATCAGCCCTTAAAAAAAGAGAGAATCAAAGCTTGGAAACGAAAAGCTGACTGATCCTTTAATAATAGAACTTTCCTGTATTTATGGAAATTTCTGGTTTGGCACAAAAACATCTGCTCATTTAGTAGGTGTTATAAGTATCACTTCTATACTCTGGTGATGCTGAAACCAAGAGGCCTAGTTTAGTGCTAAATGAGCAGAGAAAAATGTTTTCCATTACTTTGAAACCCAAATTTTAGTTCTCACTGGGGTGTAGGGCTTCACCTCTCCACTGTACATGGTCATCTCGAGTCACTGTTCTGTGCTGCTGCAACCACTGCTGGAGCTTGAGCTGGCAGTGACAACACCAGTACTGTTCCAGCTCATCCAGACTCTGCAGGGAAGCCAGGCCAGTACAGCCTGGAGGTCTGTGCCCAACAGGAAAACAGCCCCATCTGTACTGGCCACAGCCAGTGACTGAACGTGCACTGTGGCTCTTCCTCCCCCCTCACAGGATCATTTTGGTCCCTGGGTTTTCCTGACAATGGTTACCTTGCAATTTATCCAACTGCTTAAAACCAAGCTCCAGATAATCCCTTTTAAGCACCCCACCAGTTACTTGGGTTTAGAACAATCACCACAGGCTATCATGGATGCAAAATGCCATTTTCAAGCCAGAACTAATTATTCTCTGCAAATATGATGGCCCAGAATAGTCTCCATCACAGAATGGCATCATCTCACTCAATGGCAGATCCTTGATGCCAGGAAGGTGTGACACAGGGAAATCTTCTTTTAAACTTGTCCTTGTTCTTCAGTTCTTTTCCTAAACATCTATTCAGGGATGGGCTTTTCTTAAGGGATCCTTGCTGTGGAGGAGTGAACAGCTTCAGGAGGCAACAGGGTGTTCACTGTCAAACTCATTTAAAAAAAACAACCCAGCACTGCTGCAACACACCCAGACACTACCTCCCAACATTAACTCTAGGAAGCCTGATCAATACTTTATCCTGAAAAGGAACATAAGAAAAAAGCCCTGAACAGGGCAAGGGTGCCAGAGTGACTCACATAATCCCATTAGAGTTATCCAGAGCACTCAGTTTGCTCAGTATCTGAGAGATAACAGGATTAGCTTCGTGTTCAACATCATTTCAGCCTAATAATTGCGGAATCACTCCTACAGCTGTAATGTCGTTGATTCAGCAGGGGATTCCCATCACCCCCCCCACGAGTCCCAGCTTTGAAAGCCCCTTCATTAGCGTCAGCATCTTAAGTTAATTACTTGGAGAGATTTTCCTTTCCTCTCCCAAAGCAAAATGTAGCTTAACCCCTGCAACCTACAATGCTTGGGCAGAACAAAGTCCTGCCTTCCCTGCAGGAAGGGACCCTGTTTACTTTCCTAATCACCACTTCAGTTTCCAAGAGTTAATGTTAAGACTAAAGAGCTGGAGGGAGGAGGGCAGGTTTTTCATCATTTTGGTTGAATATCAACAAAAAACCATGACAAAGGCTGGTTATAGTCCTTTCAAAGATCAAGGTTCAGCCCCGGATCCCTGCCTAACTCTGCCTTCCTGGGGAGAGGGGGTTGAGTTGCTCTCTAAGAGCAGAGCTACGGCCAGCCAGGATCAGCACAGAGCCTCCAGGAGTGATTTTCCTTGCCAAGCCATGACTTGCTGCTCACCTCGCCTTGGAAACGAGTCCCTTTAGTGCAGTGGGGCTGGGGAGGGAGAGGGAAAGCACACAAAGCAAACAGTACACAGAGCTGCTTCCGACCGTGGGGGGAACAGCGCACAGGAACCGGGATGTGTTTTTATTGGGCATTTTTTCTTGGAGTGCAGAACACTATTAAATTTTACCTTTCAAGTGCAGTGCGAGGCTGTGCTATACCAATTAGGCCAGTGTTGTTATGCTGGCACTAAGTCTAACATGGTGCCAAATCAGATCCCACTGCACTGCCTAGGAAAGCCAATGTCCACAGCCACTGCTTGGCCGCGCCGTCATGGCTTGTGTCTTTTACCCCCCCAAAAAAGGGGAGGGAGGAGAGGGGGGAAATCTCCTACAGAAATGCAATTCACAAAATTCTAGAATGGTTTGAGTTGAAAGGAACCTTCAAACTCACCTCGTTCCACTCCCTGCCACGGTCCACTATCCCAGGTTGCTCCAAGCCCTGTTCAACCTGGCCTTGAACACTTGCAGGGATGGGGCAGCCACGGCTTCTCTGGATAACCTGTTCCGGGGCCTTCCCACCCTCACAGGGAAGGATTCCTTCCCAACATCGCACCTAACCCTGCCCGGCAGTGGGAAGCCGCTCCCTGTGTCCCTTGTCCCCAGTGTCCCCCAGCCCTCCGCGAGCCGGCCCCGCGCGCCCTCTGGCGGCCACAGCGCAGCTCTGCGGCCCCTCCGGGGCTCGGGGCCGCGCCTCGGACACGGCGAGGCCGGAGCGTGTCCAGAGACGGGAAACGCGCCCGGGCAAGGGTCCGGAGCGTGTCCAGAGACGGGAAACGCACCCGGGCAAGGGTCCGGAGCG
>VZSE01002400.1:10109-37488 GCA_013398275.1 Promerops cafer | reverse complement strand
GGGGCCAGAGACGGGAAACGCGCGCGCAGCAGGGTCCGGAGCGTGTCCAGAGACGGGAAACGCGCCCGGGCAAGGGTCCGGAGCGTGTCCAGAGACGGGAAACGCGCCCGGGCAAGGGTCCGGAGCGTGTCCAGAGACGGGAAACGCACCCGGGCAAGGGTCCGGAGCGCCAGGAGCAGCTGGAGGAGCCTGGAGAAAAGGAGGCTCGGGGGGACCTTCTCGCTCTCCCCAACTTCCCGACAGGAGAGTGCAGCCAGGTGGGGGTCGGGCTCTGCTCACAAGGAGCAAGGGGCAGGAGGAAACAGTATCACGTTGTGCCACAGAAGGTTTAGACTGGATACTGGGGAAAATTCTTCCTCACGGGGTTGTCANCCAGAGACGGGAAACGCACCCGGGCAAGGGTCCGGAGCGGGGCCAGAGACGGGAAACGCACCCGGGCAAGGGTCCGGAGCGCCAGGAGCAGCTGGAGGAGCCTGGAGAAAAGGAGGCTCGGGGGGACCTTCTCGCTCTCCCCAACTTCCCGACAGGAGAGTGCAGCCAGGTGGGGGTCGGGCTCTGCTCACAAGGAGCAAGGGGCAGGAGGAAACAGTATCACGTTGTGCCACAGAAGGTTTAGACTGGATACTGGGGAAAATTCTTCCTCACGGGGTTGTCAGTCCCTGGCACAGGCTGCCCAGGGCAGTGGTAGAGTCCCCATCCCTGCAGGGATTTAAAAGCCGTGTGGATGTGGCACTTGAGGACGGGGTTAGTGGTGGGCTTGGCAGTGCTGGGGGAATGGCTGGACTTGAGGATCTTGGCAGGCTTTTCCACCCTGAAGGATTCTGTGATTCTGTGGTAACAACTGCACAGCTGAGTTACACCAATGTACAAAGCTCCACCTTACACAGCCTTAAGACTAGCTCTAATACACACCAGGATCCATGGCAGAGCCTGCATCTGCAAAGCTCAGCTCAGAACCTGCACAGCCTGAGCACCTCAGGCTGAACAGATCTGTACATGGAATTTAGCAACTGCTATAAATGTTATTCTTCAAGTGCCAGGGAATACAAATTTATCATAACCCAGACGGTAAATCCTTTTGAAATCTTAAAATCTCTGCTTCACAAAACGAGACAAACCCAGGCTGGGTTGAAGAGCCATGTTCTCCCTAAGCAAGTCATGGTTATCCACTCATTCCACACAGCTGGATGGGTCCAACCTGTAAAAAAGCCATCTCATATCTCTGGTTTCTTGTTTGTTTCAGGATACAAAAGACACCTTCAGCACTCACAGCCAGGGCTCCTTTCCAAGACAAAGGAGAACTAAGCAGATAAAGTGGTGATGTCAGCAGTGACAACATCCAAATGTTCACACTGGGACTGCACCTCAGGAGCAGCCTGAGGGCCTGGGAGTAGCTCTGTCCAGCCAGCAGCTCAGCTAACACCATTTACAGCTCACAAAAGCAGCAAGATAATGAGCACATTCAGTATTTTGTTTTTAAAAGGCCAGGTTTGCCACTCAGCCTGGACACATTGCTCCTGTGTGAAGAAACAATAATAACAAAAATCACATTTATACTAAACCTTGTCTCTGGTTCCAGGCAGGCTCCTCTTCTACTCCCAAATCCAATAAAATCAGCTACTAAAATCCCTGGACAGAATTTACAGGCAATATTCCAGGAGCAAGGTGAATTTAAGGTCCAACAAGTTAAAAAAGAAAACTGGAAACTCTGGAAACCTACTGCCCTGCTCCATGCCCTACTTACTGAGCCACAGGAACACCACACTCACTGTTTAACAGCAAGTCACCCTGAATTACCCAGAGGATTGATCACATGTCCTACAAGGTCTTATCTCTTCACACAAGGAGTAAGATTGTTCAATTCTGTCACGAAGCACTTCAGACATTTCTCACTCAACATCAACCTTGGTCACTATCTTGCTCCAACCAGCCTGGAGGCCAAAGCATCTCCATCCCAGCAGATCCACAGCTGAGCCAGGAAACCACAAAACCAGCAGAATTAACTCTGCTTTCCCCCAGTTAGAGATATGGGTACAAACTACAAGATCACTTAGCACAACAGCTTCTGAAGCCACTCAAAATGGGGTGCCACGGAATTACGAGGTCTCTGGCAGGTCAGCAAATAATCTCTGCAAAACATTTGGCTCACAGCTCAGGAGGGAAAGGCACAAGAGTTCAGACACCTCCTCAAGTTGTTTGGGGAGGAATTATTGGGTATTAATTTTCAGAAATGCCACGCTAACTAGATGGATGGCTGAGCTGAAGCACTTGCAAATACAGCAAGCAGAAAAACAGCACCAGCATGCCATGAGTGCCCCAAGCACCCTGACAGCACTCAGAACATTAATTACACTAAGAACTAGAACAAATTTAAGAACAAAAGGCTGTCAGGATAATGTCCCCAAGTATTTTGCTAACCTGTCAAGTGCACTCGACTTATTTACAGTAATGCTTTTGGGTAGGTAAGGAAATGCTCTGTGCTGCACCTTGTTTAAAAGACAAATGCTTTCCACTGAGATCAGTTCCAACCTCTGGTAACCTGCCTAAGGAACAGTTGGAATTTGCCTTTCTACTTGCTTGCAAGGTAGCACACATCAACTGTAATTAAGGATTTGATCTCAGGCACTTTGGCCACTTTGGTTCTTCTGCTGTATCACACAGAGCTGTGTTACTGCTGCACACACAACACGCAGCATCTGACTGGAATCACAGCTTCTGTGTCTTCCTGGAAGAAAAGCCCATTCTTTTGTTCTGGAACTGAGATGATGAAGAGATTTCCACTGGCTACTTAGCAGTGACTGTTCTTCCCCAGCAGACCTGAGCTGGTGACAGCAAAGCTCCCAAGCCCGCAGTGCTCTGACTGCACATCAAACCCAGCACACACTGGCACTGCCTGCAGCTCCACCAGTCTGGCCTAAACTGAGACCTCAGAGCCCCTTCCAGTGCCTAAAGGGGCTCCAGGAGAGCTGGAGAGGGGCTGGGGACAAGAGCCTGGAGCGACAGGACAAGGGGGAATGGCTTCCCTCTGCCAGAGGGCAGGGATAGATGGGACAGTGGGAAGGAATTCTTCCCTGTGACCGTGGTGAGCCCTGGCACAGGGTGCTCAGAGCAGCTGTGGCTGCCCCATCCCTGGAAGTGTCCAAGGCCAGGTTGGACAGGCCATGAAGAAACCTGGTCTAGTGGAAGGTGTATGGCCACAGCCCTCCCAACCCAAACCATTGAATGATTCCATAATGGTTCCCATAACGGTTTAGAATCTCTGAGCATCTGAAGGTATAGCTCTGATTTTTGGGGATAAAGATGGGAATCAGGCAGCCAGCCAGCCATGCATCCTGCTGAGAAAAAGCAGCAGAGCTGGTGGGATAAGATCCAAGTATTCACGTTTTCAGCCCTTTCCTCTACTCAGACTATATTTGGAGTCCAAGTCTCCAGAAGCAGCAGATTCATGTCACACTGGTTTCTTTCTGCGGCATGTAACCCAGGAGTCAGCTTAGATGCTAAAACAAATTACTTCTTTGTTTGCACAAAGGTGAAGGACTTGAAGAGTATTTCCTATTTTTAGGAGGAAAAGAATTGGGAAAAAAAGTAGCACAGCAGGAGATAAAGAGGATGAAAGTCAAAGGGGATGAAAGTCAGCATGGAATAAAGCAGTAGCTGCAGAAGATTCTTAAAGCATCCATAAACGTAGTATTTCAGGAGCTTTCAAAAAAGCAGCTTTGGGTAACAGCCTGTGTGTGCAAAGGCCACTTCATTAATTTCCTCAAATGTTTCACAGTTGTCCCACAGAGATTTAGACCTTTTAGGGACTTAAAGGTTCCTATCTGAACACCTGCAGAAGTGTGTAAGCATAGGCAGGAACTGTCAACAGAGTGCAAAGTACAGGAGGTCAAAGGACCCAACAGCAAACACTGTCCCTGAAAAGGCATTCCATGCTCCCTCTGATGAGGAGTTCATTAATGATTGCTCATTACTGGGCAAGGGAAGTGCAGGTCTGCTCCCACCTCAGGTTGATCCAACATGGCAGCAGAGCTTTCAAGGAACCACGAGCATAAGGTGAGACTTGCCCTGCCAAGCACAAAGCTTCCACTTCAATATTTTGCTTTTTGGATCTCCCAGACTTACAGACAGATGAAATACTAGATAGAACACAATCCTTTGACAAAGAAAAAGCTCCAAACCTAGCTCATATCATGGTAAGGTGAGTGAATGGTCTTTGGGAGGGGGCCTGGGTAGTGACAGGCAGTAGATGAACAGCAAAAACAGGCTCCAAAAATAGAATGTGATTCTTCACCTGCACCACAGGAAGGATCTGAAGAAGGGAAAGGTATTTCAGAGACATTTCCCTTCAACAGATCCCTTGTGTAGGTGGGGCCTTGAGGAAGCTTGGCCTGGCAGCATGTGTATATTTAGATTTCGTTTATTCCGCTCCCTAATCTCCATCCTCCCACCAGCAGCACCATCTTCTCCAGGGCAGCCCTGTCCCTCCAGTGGGAGGAAGGGACCTCAAAGCTCATCCAATTCCACCCCATGCCATGGGCAGGGACACCTTCCACTAGACCAGGTTGCTCCAAGCCCCATCCAAATTGGCCTGGAACACTTCCAGGGATGGGGCAGCCACAGCTTCTCTGGGAAGTCCATTCCAGTCCCTCACCACCCTCACAGGGAAGAATTTCTTCCTAATATCCAATCCAAACCCACCCTCCTTCAGCCTAAGGCCACATGTGGCAACTTAACCTACAGTCACTCACTCAGGGCCATGTCCCAAAGTTGGCCAGAAGTTTCTGTGTATTCTTCTCTATACTTAACTCAAGGCAGGGTTGTGAGCAAATTTGAAGCTGCATACCTGTTCTAGAATACCATGTATGGACAGCTCTGAAACTTCACTGCAGCTGCCTGGAGACCTGGCTTCCACTCGTCCTCAGGGATGAGCATGAATTAAAATCTGAAGACAACAGCAAATTTCATTTTTAATTAGCCAGGGCAGTCAGCCAAGGAAGGCTCCCCCACCCACCCACGGCTGGTGAAGCCTGACAGCTCAAGAGGATTTGCCTGTGCATTCCCAGTGGCCATTCCAAGCACACCAGCTCAAACAAGCAGCAGCCATGCAGCATTGTGAGTGCAGTTAATATCCAACCAGGGGAGGACAGCAATGCATCCACAGCACCAGGCTTGAAGGGAACAAAGGGCACAGACTTGGACTTCAGCTCAGCTCCATCTTACCTCATCTCCAGGATCAACCCAGTAGTCCTGAGCTTAGCAGCACTTGGAGAATGAATATCCATAAAAGCAAAGGAATTTTAAGGAAATTATAAGAAGAGATCCATCTGTTTATTCTGTCTCTAATACAGGGCTCCCAGCACTGAGGTAACATGTAAAGCTTCACAACCAGCCATGGGGGTGTCTGTGCATGCAAAGATCCAGTATGGATACTCCATCCTAAACTGGCACTGCCCAAGTTGTTCAGAGGGAAAGGGGAAGTAACTCTACTTTAGTTGGCAAAATGCAAACAGAACATAGGGCTTTCCACATCCTAGCCACCAGCACGCATCAAAACAGGGCCTCTCAGAAACCTCAAAAGGCTCCAGCTCTGTGTCTCACTGATCTAGCCAAAATATGGGGTTCAACTGCATGTGAAAAGGGACACAAAGCTTTGTGGTGTGAACAGAGGTGGCTGGTGGCAGTCCCAGTACAGGCTGAGTCCTGGTGAATAACAGAATGGCTGGGGATGGGAGGGACCTTGAATATCTTGTTCCACCCTCTGCTGTGGGCAGGGACACCTTCCACTAGACCAGGTTGCTCAGAGCCTCATCCAGCCTGGCCCTGATGTTGCTCAAAGCTATGCCAGTAACTCAAGCTCTAGAGACTGAAAAATGGCCCTGCTCTGCTGTGCTCTGTCCCAGGAGCTGCCACCTCCACAGGCACTTCTCCAGCCTCAGCTGCCAGTGCCACACTCACTTCACCTTCCGCCTCCTCCACAAGTCATCTTTAGTTTGTCACAAGCAAATCAGAAGGGAAAGCAATCACCACAGATTAAATGTACACCTTACAGCCTGACAAAGAGGGGGCACAGCAGTTCTTGCCATCAGGACTACAAGCACATTATACTTTTATGCAGGAGCTCTTGGCTTGCAGATGATCCAACCAGGCCCCTGGGCTCCAACAGACCAGCTCTGTATGAAGCCAAAAACTGGCCTTCATCTGCCTCACCAAGCACACTGCCCTGCTGACAAGTACAACCATTCCCAAAGTTTTCAGGATGGCATCACCTGACTGCATAGAATAACCTAGGAATATTATTTAGGAGTTAGAATCACCAACTGCAGTATCATGGTCCAGAAGATGTGAGGTCAATATGCTGCATGGATACTGGTTTACCATGGTGCAGGCAAAAGCTTTCATGCAAATCTCATGTCAATGGCAGGGAAAAAATGGGAATTAAACTCCTTTCTTGTAGCCATTTCAGGCAAACAGATGGAAGAGCTCTTCAAGGCAATCTCTAAGCCAAAAATCTGTGAGTTTTAGTTAAAACCATATCCTTGCATCAGTTAAACCTACCAGCAATTAATTTGATTGCTTCAGGGCAAGCACTACACACTGCCTAAAGCAAGAGATTTAAATTTTAATTTTAAAAAGTTTAATTCAAAAAAATCCTGTATCTTCCACAACATAGAGAAGCCTAAAGGAATAAATACAGAACAACAGGAACAACCAGGAGCTGATCCTCCTTTATGCCTTGCCATGTGCTTTATTCAAACCAGCTCATTGCTTCTGGCCTCTTCCTTATTACAAAAGGGGATGGTACCTGTTTTCAAGAACCTGGGATAGCCAAGAGACCAGTATTCCAGGTTTCACAGATGGGAGATCCCAAAAAAGATATTCCATATGCACAGAGCTTCAGTCAGATCTGGTCCACACCACAGTACAAGTGCAGCTGATGCATCTGGCAAACTAGATTATTTTCTAATCACCTTTTACACTTGAAATGAAGACACCAAGTTTAAAGTAATCAGGTTCTTTATGACACTCAACCAAGGAGGACACATCAGGTCCATAATCTGTGGCAAGACATCCAAGACCGTACTCACCAGCATTCTCTTCCATTCCTCTTGTACACTAGTGTCCAGAGAAATTCCTACAAAAACAGGAAAGAAAGTCAACACACAAAATTCCAAGTGTGAACAAAGCTCAGATTTTGTTTTATTTCTCTATCAGCTCCGCTCAGCCTACACTAAACCAATGTGGAGGGAACCTAGAGCAGAAATCCTGCCCCAAACTAGGGAAAGTGTGACATTGTCACACCTCTTTGAGGACATCAGAAGCTTCTAATCACACACACGCTGTGATGGAAAGAGAAGAGAAATAAAATTAAGGTGCCATAATTACAAAGCAGCAATATTTGTTCCCAGGGAAAACATTCCACATCTGCCTCTTCAGGAAGGGATGTGCCTGCTGTAAAAGGGAACAGCCTGCTGCTTATCTAGCAAAGGCAGCACAGCACGTGCACAGGAAGTATTTCAGATGTCACACAGCATCAAGGCACTTCTGAACATACCGTGGGGGAAAAGAAGAGAAGACAAAAAGTAGGGGAGAAAAGGAACCAGGACTTTAGTAGAAAAGCCAGTTTTTCTCTGGAGAAAGTTCTGAAATGAGGTGCCAGGGGAACTAAGTTTGGGGAAATCATGATGTGTCTTGATTTTGACAGATTCTGCAGCACAGTAAAAACAGGCTCAGAATTTTAGAAAAAGGGAGGTTCTGTCCTCAAAAATCTTGCAGTTCAAACTTAGACAAACTCAACTGGACATGTCAGCAGGAACAGCATGGGGTGACTGGGGAAGAACTACAAAACAAGGCTGTTCCAGTGCCGAGGAGTCAAAGCCAGCCTTCATCCATAGCCCACATCAGCCTTTTCCTCATGAAGCCCGGGCCAATCATCACCTTTGGTCCCAGCAGCAAAGCATAGTTTGGTGGCTTTAGTTTAACATCAGATCAGCTGGTCATCTCCACGTGACACCTTGCTGACTGTGCAGCATGTGCTCAGCTTGTTCAAGAGCACTGGACCATTCTGGGGCCGCAGTGTCAGCGGAGACAACCACAACACACCATCCATCTGCCAGTGGGGCTTTTCAGCTTTGCTGTGCTCAGCTGTGGGTGGGACAGTGCTTCTTTGGATCAGACAGCCATGCTCCAGGCTCCTCCTCTCTGATGCAGCTCGAATTCCATCACAGTGATGTTCTTGGAATGAAGGTGGGGGGAACACCTCAACAGAGCCATTAAACCCTCAAAACATAACTGGGGATCACAGCTTTAAACAGCTCAGAAAAGAGAACAAGTACCTGTACAGGCTTCTGGGCAGCAAATGAGTAGATCAAGAACATGGGAAGGTTTTGATTTCAGAGGCAGACAGCCACAAGTTGCTTAGGAAACACTCTCAGAACCCCTACAGCCTAATCCATTAACACTGTTAAAATACAGCTTTCATAGGCGTTTGGATGCATGGTTTGGTGCATGCACGTGCTGCATCAACAACACCATTTGCAAGAACTGGAATGAATGAACTAGAGAATCATTTAGGCTGGAAACGCCCTCTAAGATGATTGAGTCCAACCCAGCACTGCCAAGATGACCACTAACCATGTCCCCAAGTGCCACATCCACATGTTTTTGAACACTTCCAGGAATGGTGACTCCAACACTGCTCTGAGCAGCCTGTGCCATGGCTTGACAACCCTTTTGGTGAAGAAATTTTCCCTGATATCCAACCTAAAACTCCCTGACACAACTTGAGGCTCTTTCCTCTTGTCCTGTCCCTCTCTCCCTAGGAGCAGAGCCTGACCCTCATCTGGTCCAATCTCCTGCCAGGGAACGCTCCCCCACTGAAGGCAGAAGAGCCACCATCCCTGCCTGCCCTTTCAAGCAAGCCCTTCTGGGAAGGGAAAGCAGAAGGGAAACTGAAACCACCACCTCAAGGCCTACTTGAACCTCAGCACAAATGACAGCAGTGCTCCCGCTCCCCCAGAGCCACCAGGGAGCTGGGTGTAATTTGCCTTTCAAGGGCATTCCTGCACAGGCTGTGCCGAGCTCTGCACTGCAAGGGGCACATTTGTGCCTGGAATATTAATCCTGGCAGCCATCACTGCTGGACACTCACTGTGCACACTAGAGACATCTGTCACTGCCTGATGGCACAGCTGGAAGCACCTCAGTCTGTGCTGGGAGAGTCTTTCTGAGCAGAACACTAAATCCACAATATCTGGTTATTGACAGAACAAGCATAAAAGGCACACTGGGGAAAAGGAAGTGATGCCAGGGTAGAGAAGAAGGAGCAAAGTCCACAGTCCTGCAGCATTGCCACAGGCTGCCAAAGCAGCTCCGCCTGCGCTGAGGAACAGGCACTTCTCACCAAAGAAATGGATTAAGCAGTGCAGATCCTGCTGCCAGCGTTAACTACGACTGGCTAATTGGAAAGCTGTACTCTGGAATAATATTTGAGATAACCCACTCCACTGAACAGAAATTTGCTTTTATGCCATACTGTCACAGGTTTCCCAGATACCTACTTCTGAGAAAACTTGGATTTTTCACTTCCTCTAGCATGTCACGCCACAGCTCCTGTGAATATTCATGTCCTCTGAGTGCTCCCGCATTCCCTGGGCCTGACAGCTGTGTGAAATTCCTGTGTTTCCCAGAGCCCTGCTGCCGGCACAGCTCAGCAACTTTCAGCACTCAGGACACTCCCCTGCCCCTCGGTACTCTGGCCACCACAGCAGCAGAACCACGGTCTTTGTCTGCCTCGAGACTTCAAACACTTCACAGCTTTTTCCCCAGCTCTTTGTACCACTCTCAGAATATATTCGTGTTCCATTGACCCGGCTCTGAACTCCTGGCAGTAAGGGGATGGCTTCTTTCCAGCTAGGCAGCTAATCCACACACAATAGAAAACGACTGTTTCGCAGCCATGCTGGAGTGTTCCACCCTATTTCCTCGGTCTTAACACACTCCTTGCTGCACAGGGAATTGTGTCTTTCCCAGCTCTGCCCATTCTGTCACATTCTCCCACGGCAACGCAAACCAGCCCAATTCCAGACTTTGGAGCTCCTCCCATGCCCTCCTACCCATTCCTTGCACCAGCACCGATCCAGCTGCTCTGGGAACTGTCAAAGCTAACCTAGATGCACACCAAGCATGTCCAGAGGAGTGGGCTGGGAGTGACAGGACCTCGACAGCCCCAGCCCAAACCACCAGGAAATGAACACCAAGGTGCCGCTGTTTGTTCCAGCCTTGGGCGATCCACATGCACGAGCTTTACTGCATTTACTCCTTTACAGCTTCCCCCTTTCCTCATGGTCTCATTTTCAGCAATCCTTACCCAGACCTCTGGAACATTACACATTCAGCCTCCTTCAGAATGAAGCTCATTAGCTGGACCCCTCTCACTGCTCATCTCCTCCAGTAACATGAACAGCTTCCTTCAAAAGACTACAGCACGCTTCCAAAAGTCCAGCTAAAACCTAAACCAATGTTGGTTGTTTTTCCCAACTAAACTAGAAAACTGACAACTCTTCCAAGCAGAAGTGGCACATTACTTCTCCACAGTGGCTGCCAACAGGCTTGCCTTAGGCATGGAAAGGCAGTTTCCATGCTGGCCCAGCTCTAAATCACCATTCCAGAGAGGGACATGACAGCAGCTGGGCAGCTACTACAGGGCTTTTACTGTAATGACACAAAACCCAAGGCTGTCTTGGAAAAAAACACATGTGAGGAAGAGAAAGGATGCTCTTATAATGGTTTGGAACTATATCCACCAGTTGGGGGAAAAAGGAAGGGTTAACACACACCCATAGCTTGAGGAACATGGTCCTGCATTAATACAGGCCATGACCCATGAAATTACACAAGCTCACCTGACAACTCCCAGATGATTATTCATTTGGACCTAATATGGTGCTAGTAACAGCCAATAAACAAATATTATATTATTGCTCATTCTACCACTTCAGCCCTTTGCTTTACACTACTTAAAAAATTACATTACTGCAGCAGCACCCAGTGGGGCAGATGACGAGAGCCCAGCTAAGGGCTGATGCTGCTCACAACAGCTCACCATCCTAACAAGAAGAAGTAGACACCAGGAATAAGGCCAGGTGGGAGATGGAAGCCAGGCACAGAGCAGCCTCCTCCTCATCACTCAGAGAACGTCCTGAGTCTTCCTCCCTGATTTGCCAAACTCCACTGGAACAGTTGATCCAAGCCACCAGGACTCTCCCCAGCTGCTAATGTTTCTCAAGGGCCAGACTTACAAACCCTCCCCAACTAGCCCATGGATCTGGCTGCCCGTTCCTTTTTATAAATGCAATTTCAAAAATAAAATCAACATTTTATTCTCTCACCAATAATTACTCCTTCCAGGGAGACAGATGAGCGGATTTTTGCAAAGCTGAGATAACTCCACCTAATGCCATGGGTCTGTTGGCCATGAAGCTCCATCAGGTCCTCAGGGGGAGGGCTAAAGAAACTCATTTTATCTGCCAGCAGTGAGATTAAGAGCATGGTAAACAATATTAAAATTCTGTTCTACAAAGCAGAATACCTCAACAGCACCAAACTGTTCTCCCAAAGGACAGATTACAGCACGAGTGCACAACTGGAGTTTAAGTATTACAAGGGAAATTCTTAAAAAGCCAAAATAGATCAACCATGCCAAATGCCCTAGTACAGATTACAAGACAAGGTGTAAAGGTATAATTAACCTCTTGTTGGACAGAGTGGTACAAAGGGGAAGAGATGCACAAGCACCTTTTCAAGTCAGTGGATGCCAAAAAGCTCATATGTTTTTCTGACTCCATCTAAAAACAACCAGCTCCACCTAGAAGTCTTGGTTTGCTCATGTCCTTTAGTCATATAGTTTGAACATCATTTGCTGGTTTCTGCAAATTGCTGAAACTACAAATGCTGGTTTCAAAATCCTCTGAGCAGCCTCGGCTGACCCAGTTTGTTCTGCACTAATCACACACTGAGCAGAGGAGAGGTCCGTTGGAGGGAAATCAGAATATTCCTCCTCAGTAAAACCACACAGATTAAACCCAGTTGTTCTGCAGCCTAATCTGGCAACACGCCAATTAGCAGGGTGCACCACTAATTAACAGCCCGGCAGTTTCCCTCTCTTCCCAAGGATCCCAACACTAAAAGCATTTTTGCACTTGTTGGGAAGCAATGGCTTTGAGCAGGGACACAGCAGCTGGTTAGCACAAGGAATGGGTTTTGTGGAAGAAGTGGAAAAATCAGACAAGAGTATAACAGCTCTATGTGCAATTTAAATAGAAAACTGGAATGACCAGGATTGAAAACCTCAATACAGTTCATATTACAGTCAATGAAACCAGTGGCTTTTTGTCACAGATTTAACATTTGATAAGTGGCTCTCCATGCAAACAGCAAATGTATTCCAGCAGCTCAGTAGCTGCCTGTGGGTGGCACAGTAATATAAGGCTACCAGAGAGGAACTGGAAAGCAAAGGGAGCTGCACCCTCCGAGGCTGTGCCACGGGGAAGGTGAGTGGCTTTTTCCAGCACTTGGGCAAAAGTAAACCTTAAAAGTACTCCCAGACATGCTGTGCACAACACTGGAGTGGGACTCCAGAGCCTGCATCGTCACTGCTCTGGCAAAGAACCTCTGAGGTTGGAAAAGATGTCCAGGATCGCTGAGTCCAACCTGTGACCAGTCACCTCCTTGTCAACCAGACCAGAGCATTGAGTGCCACATCCACTTGTTCCTTGAGCACCTCCAGGGACAGTGAACGTTTGACACCGGACAAAAACAATTCTCAGTTTCCCCCCTCTTCAAGACAGGATTAACTTCTTTTGTAAAGCAATTCAAATGCAAATTAAAACTTGCCATACTCCATTTCCTAGAAACTTTCACCTTATGAAGGCCTCTACAGTAGTAGATGGACACTTTATTCATCTCACAAACCAAACACAGCAAGTTCTTCCATACTTCTATTTGAACCAGACCATACAAAGTCTGGAAAAGCCACTCCAGCCTCTCCCAGGTGTTTCAGTTCACTGAAGGAGCCGTATTCACCAAACCCTGAACAAAAAGCCAGCAGCCCATAGGAAAGTATGGCACATATGAACACAGCACCCAGTGACAAATGCTATTTCTATTTAGCTCTCAGTATTCTAATTCACCTCCAGACCTGCTGACAGCTGATCCACCACTCTGGAGGTGCAGATACATGCAGAGAAAAAACTGTGGTATGAATACAGCAAACCAGCTTCCCTCTTCACTGTCCTTGAGGCAGCTGAAGGGCTTGTCTTGGACCAAAATTACCTTCTTGATAAAAGCAGAAGGTAAAATTAAAGCAGAATGGCCCATTCACGCAGAGGACTCTTCTTACTGTGGATGCTGACACAGGAGTGGGAGGATCCAAAGGGAGGTATCAAGGCATGGCTATTCCATGCTCAACTGCTTGATATAATGAAATCCAGGAGATTAAAGAAGTTCTGGATACCCACAAGACCAACACACACCACTTAATCTATTGATACATACAAACACTCAAAATGCATTAACAGATTCTTGTACTTAAGAATGCAATTCCTACAGCTTGCTGCTACCCAGAAAAGCTTGGGCACAGCAAAGGAAGGGAAAAGGAAGGGAACTGATGTCTTTGTAAAGTTGTTTCTATAGAGCATCCCAGTTATCAAGGACTGCACACATTTTTGCACAGCAGGACTTAAGAAAAGGAACTAGCTCCACCAGCACCTGCTTCAGCAAAGCAAAAAACAATGAATATCTGAATTGCCCAAAATCTAAGCTGTACTTTCTATTTCTCCCTCTTTCCAAAATGCAGAAGATGACAAACTGAATTCTTGACTACGCAAATCCATATTAGGATGAACTTGATCACTGCTGAAGCCACTGGGGCACCACCAGTTAGTTACAAAAACACCAGCTGGGCCTCTGCAAACCCAGACCACAGCCCAATCACAAAGCCTATATAAATTAATTAGTGCACTAATTGAAAGCACAGAGGAGATGTGGAAATGCCTCGAGTACAATTCACCTTCCAGATAAGGTTATATAAGTGTAAAGCAAAAACAACCAGGAGTGTGGTCCCTATTTCTCAGACTTAGGAATGTTAAGAACAGGAAGTCTTGAGATGCCTTTTTTTCCTGTAAAGGTTATAAAACAATGCACAGCATGTTAAATACTAGATGCTCACTAGCATCTAATATTCAAACCCAAAAATAAGCTTGAGTGCCTTAACTGACCCAAAATGGTCACCAGTAGAAGGGTTTCTCATCCACATCCTTTCCAGCTTGTTGTATTGCCACAAAGAAATGAATCCCAGGGTTTTTTTAAAGAGAAAAACAAAAACATGTTAGACACAGAGTTGTAGAAGGTCTCCCTTCCAAAAGCAACTGAGATCAGCTTGCAGCCCCTGTGAAATCCCAGCCCCAGGAGCACCACACTGGTTTCAGCTCTGGAACTGGCACATTTCCCTCGTGTCTTACTGCACAACTGATTTCAGGACAATAGGGCTTGTCAGAAATCAGGTCTGCAAATACCTGCTCATGCAACAGCTCATTCTTGTACCACACCTCACAGGGAATTTCAATTCATGTGGCTGCCCCATCCCTGGCAGTGTCCAAGGCCTGGTTGGATGGGGCTTGGAGCAGCCTGGGACAGTGGAAGGTGTCCCTGACCATAGCAGGGGTGGCACTGGATGGGCTTTAAGGTCCCTTCCAACCCAAACCATCCCAGGATTCTATGGTTTATACCTAATGAATGCTAAGCAAACATGAGTTCAGTCCTCTGCTTGTGCCTGTCTGCCATGAAGGGTCCAAATGAGCTTGTTTGGATATATCCAAGCAAACTTCTCATCCTGGACCCGCTGTTACAGAGAGCAGCTGAGGACTGTGGCTTGCACGTATTATCTGAGCTATAATAATCTGTGTCAGTTCTGTAACACACCCCCAAAAGGCACAAAATAACAGGGTTACTTACTTACCTCTGGCTTCTGGGGTAAAATTCAAACCACCTCTGCCTTAATTTTGTGGTTTCCATTTTCATCAAACCTTGAATAAAAACTAAGCAGCTGAGTCCTCGTTCAGTGCTGTGGTCATGCCCCTGTAATTATGACTCGATAGACAATTTCATTTGCAACCACCATTTCCTCCCCGGAATGAGGCCACTTTTAGTCTCAGCCACTGCAGAGCCTGTTTGAAAAGTGTTTCTTTTCACCTCTATTTAAAAAGTGAGAGGAATGAGCTTAACCATCATCAAAGCACTGAAATGAATTTGTTAGAAAGCTCACCTGAACTCTCAAAAATCCTGAAGCAGCAGAGCTGAATTTGCAATCCTGCCATAAGGGTCTTTCCCAAAGCACCCTGAACGCCCAACTGCTTCCTGGGATAAACAGCCCACAGGGTTTGTGCAATCAGATTAAACTCCATGCCTTCCCTGCTGCACGTTCCAGCCCATAAACCAGGCATCTCTAATCAAATTCCACACTCAAAGGCAATGCAAAGGTCCCACTTGAAAAAATATGAGATACAGGAAACCTGTGCTGTGTAGGTGTAGTTATCAACTTACAGAGTCAACACTTTTTAACTGGGAACAGCTCAGCTATTTGAAATTAAAGCTCCTTCTCTGAATCAACACTCTGGAATTACATCACTGAATCTACAGGAGCATTAAATTTCACCTTTTGAGGCAGATTTTGCCAAGCAGTTCAGGTAGTTTGAAATTCAGTTGTAGCCTTAATTTTTTTCTTTCACAGACTCACTAGTATAATTTCCAATTATTTCTGATTAAGAGATCAAATTTCCTTAAAGAAGCTTTCCTCAGGCAATTATTTTCTCGCAAAGCTCCAGCTTTAATAAAAAGGTGCCCAGGCTTTAACTAGGACAACAGAGAAATTAATTCCCACTGCTGATCTGGCAAAGTCCTGCCAGCACCTGCACTGGAACCCCAAAATGCCCCCATGCAGAAGGCAGTGAAAGCTGTGGTTCCACAGGCTCTGCCTTCCCTCCTCTCCACTGGCACCAGAGATCTCATGGAGCAGCTGACCCCAGCCAAAACCAGCCTGGTGCAGAAGCAGCTGGTTTGAATCCAGTTCAGTTCCTCAATTTGTTTGTCACATGGGCCACAAGCAGTCGTTGGAGAAGGGAAGGAGTGAACACACAGGACCTGCTCGGCAGCCACAGCACTTTTGGATGTTTACACAGCTGCAGCCCCACACAGGGCTGCAGTGTCTGTCCTCACTGCCAAGGGCTAGGGAGACATCGAGTCAGGCTTCCCAGCACCAAACAGGTTTCAAAAATCTGATGTGAATCACAGATCCTGCCCACCCCTCTATCCCTTTTCCCATTGCAAACACCACAGGGAAGGTGCCACCCTTACCTCTCCATGCTGCTTGAGGCAGGTTGATCACCAGGCCATGAGTACCTATCCTGCATAATCTCAGAGCATCTGTGACAAACCAAGATTGTTTACTCATATTTACACGATTATTTGAGTCCTCTGCTACAAAATTATTCTTAAACTCCTCCAGTACACCTAGAAGCAAAAGCCTAAAGCACCAACTGATCCCCAAGCAGCAGGATTTGTCAGCCCTAGGTTTTGAAACAAGCAGGACCTCGCTGATCATAACTCAAGGGCAGGCACTACCCAGGAATTCCAGTTTAACCAGTTCCACGCTTTCTACCCCTCATTCCTCCCACTTTCTTGGAACCACCGGACAAACCCTGCCCCAGTCTGCACCGGAATAAACAATTGATTGGGACGAACAGCCACCTGCTCCCCCCACACAGTGAAAAGCATTTCCAAATTCCAGCTCTCTCCCAGCCAGCACAGATGGACACACCAGGCGCACAGACACCCGCTTTGCTTCCAGCACAGCCTTTGTCCTGCTGAGACACAAAGCCCGATGGCAGAGGCTGCCTCCATCAGAGCTGTTTTGTTAAGGGATCAAGACATAAACCAGCAATCCTCCAGCCACAAAAACAGTTCAGATTTGCTCCTAGCCCAATTAAATTGCAATCTGCTAAAACACACAGACGCTGCCTGGCTTTTGGGACCACATCCCTCCACTGGCAGATCACATCCTGAGATCTGACTAATGCATCACCTGCCCCACATGTCCTCAGATGATTAAATTTAACATGTAACAGCTCAGTCATCACCAGAGATTTTCACTTTCTTGCACACCCTACTTCCATCCAGGGTGATGCTGCAGGAAGGAAATATCCCCTTTGCAAAGGAAGTGATAGCCCCAGGAGCAGGCAATAAAACACTAAAATGGAGCCTGAATTCTGCCTTGCTCACCCTGATGGACCTGCCCTGTAATCCCTCAAGGGTGGTGGCATTTCGGGTAGCCCTGGATTCGCAGCAGGGCTGTTCTAGGCCAGTGGAGGCCTGGCCACCAGAGACTGCTGAATACTCACTCAGATACTGCTGCCTTTGCCAAGACAAAATCAGCACAAGAGGCTGTTCCTGCAGTGCACACTGAGCTCCAAAAGCACCAGACTGACATCTTCCCTGCTCCAGTGCTTGTGGTTCCTGTGCTGTTCAGCAAGTCTGGCCATCTGCAGAATGCTCCCATTAGGAACTGGCTGTCCTCAGGAGGGATTCCTGCTGTGGTTAATCACTGCCCCCACAGACCTAAGGCAGATCTGGTATCTCCTGTCCCTGGTGTCAGGAGCTGTGGGCTGGCACAGGCCTCCTAGCCACACTGCACTGCCCTGGTGCCACTCTCTCCCTCTTGGCACCCCAAGCACAAGGGGAGGAATTTCTGAGCAGAGTGATCACATTGCCCAAGACCAATTCTCCCAGTCCCCTCAAGTGTACAGGGATTTCTATCCAGAAGACTCATTGATCCTATCAGAACAGCTCAGGAACTGCTTCTGTCATCTTTTGCCTTTCAACTTAGCTTTATTTGAAGAAAAATGCTAATATCCTTTAAAAAAAATTCAAATCTCATCCAAAACCAGACTCATCACTGGTATGAATCACACAGTGTTATTAATTCTCCCGCCCATCAAAACAGAAATGTCTCACCTTGCAAAGCAATTGTAGTGGTTGCCCAGGCTCACAGAAATCTGTCCCATCTGTTAAAAATCTGGGTGCAGTGAATGAGACTATTTGACAAGCACTCTGCTGAAAGGCAGCAAATTTCACCCCACAATGGCTACCTCAGACCTAGAGAGTGATTACAGGTAGCTCAGCTGGGTTCCTATCAGCCAGCACAAACATAGCCCCCCAAGAAAGAATTCCTTTTGAAGACAGAGCTTGCAGGGACACTAAATTCCAGGATCAAGCCTGTAACTGTGAGAAAGCTTCACAAAAATCAAGCTTGGAAGATCTCGCACTCCAAACTGCTACCAGCAAAAGCAGGGAACAAAGTGTTCCTGCCTTCAACACTAACAGAAATGGCAAATAAACCAGGACCTCCACTTTACCTGCACACAGTCTGCCTAACAGGCAAAGTTTCTCTGATTTCCAACTCCAAGGGACACCCACAATAAAACAGGAGCTATTCACTGTGGAGGAGGAGACAGGAATAGCACCCACAGAGCTGAGCAGTGCTGGCATCCACCACCCTAGTTCCCCATGCACTGCATTCCCAAATCCTTTAGTGCTGCATTTTGAACAGCAAGTTAACCCCATGCAAGATTCACATGGGCAAAAGTCAGCCTGCTGCTGCTGACCCCACACACAGGACATTAAACACAACAATTTTCAGCCAACATCTCCGACAGACTCTTGGCAAAGGACACTTCCCCTCCTGTTTAATAGAGATACAAATCCATTCCCAACAGATTGCTGTTTAAACTGAAATAGTTGTCACTAGCAAGTGACATGCCACATCAGAACCAGAATTTTGGACAAGGAAGCTTTATTTGCTTTTAAAGGGCTCACACTCAAAAGAGGGCAAGGATGAAGAGGGTATGATCAACGCAGGCAAACGTTAAACTGTCACACTTCCCCAAAAGCAACCTTAACACCAGCTTGATGTGTTAACCTCAGATGAGGTTTTGTTGAAGCCAAACTTAGCAGCAGCACTGTCAGCCATCCCAGAGGACTCTCATCCATCCCACTGAGGGACCCAACAGCTAGTGCCCTTCTCCAGGATCAACGTTCTGCTCCAAGCTCAAGAACAAAACATATTTTATAGGACACCAGAGCAAGGCGACACGTGGCTCTAAATCCACACAAAACCACTCCCCACCACATCATCTTGAGGATGCAAATCAAACTCCTTGCTGCTGGCATTAAGAATGAAAACTGCTTCCTGCAGCAAAGTCACCTTGGAAATACCAAAGAATTGAAGAATTTGGGCTTTCAGTACAACAGGACTAAACCACAGTTGTATTATGAGCCAACAGGTAATATGAAACCCTGAGGGAAGTGTTTGTGGAGAATACAGGAAGACTGAAGTCTACAATCACAGGTTCAATTATCTTAAATGATAATCAAAAGGTAGTAAGATAAACATTCACATCAGCATAAGGAATCCTACTCTGCATTTACTCAGCAGTGCAGCCACATATGACAGGACAAAGCAATGCTCATGACATAACATTAAAAATGGTAATACTGTTAAAATGAAAGAGCTGTTTCAGTACTCATTACATGGACCAGAAACACAGAATAGCTTTCAATATTATCCCCTGTGAAATGACTCTGCTCAGCAAGAGCACAGGGATGCATTGGCCACGACATTCATGTGAACCCACAATGGACTAAGAGCAAACTCCACCTGCTCGTTAAAGATTTCACTGCTGTAGAAACTATGATTAAACACACAGAGCCATGAATCAGCCACCTGAAACAAAGGTACACCTCAGCAGGCACAGCAGCACCAGCACACTGACATTTCAGCCACCACCAGCCCCCCAAAACTGAAAGAAAAACAGCTTTATCCAGACATTTCAGCTCCCACAAACATTTCATCTTTCTTACCTTTGGGGCTGGTTGTTTTAGGGGCTCTCTTGGTTTTGGCAGTGCTTAAAGCTGCACATGCCCCTTACTGGAACAGCAAACAGGCTCCAAATCCATTTTGCCACAACTGGATAAAGCACCTAAAACCAAAGCCCTGATGCCTCTGGACCAGCTGTGTCCCTGCACTGCAATTCCAATCAAGCCCACAGAAAAGTGGGAGGAAGATGGCAGGGCTTACCAGCAGTTCCTCAGTCTAGTCTCTGAACAAAGTGGATTTAAAAGAGGTTTAATTTTCCCGGAGGCTAATGCTCTCAAATCTAAATAAATCCTCCAAAAGAAGAGATTATCCATAAATTTACTAGTTAGAAATGTTAATGTATCCAGTGCTTATGCAAGGACTGCTGCTCTCCATGCAAGAGTATCACCTATACAATTCCATATTAAAGGAGAAATGGATTTCTGGTAGTTTCTCCCCCACCTTCCTTTCCATGCTGAAATATAGCACAACAGCTTTATAAATCCCACTTCCCAAGAGCAGCAGGAATTTACTGCAGAACCAAGGCAAACTTTTTTTTCTATTTCACTGCAAAAGCACTCAAAAATCCCCCCCTGCAAAAGAACTTAATACAAAAAGCAAGATTCACAGGCAGAAAAGCCTGGTGTGAAACCTGAATAAGCATTTAAATTAAAAAATTGCAGAGTTAAAACTTCAAATTACACATTCACAAAATACAGGACAAGGTGAAAAATCAAGAAACAATTCCTTGAACACAGCTGATGCTGGACTTAGCCAACATACCTGCTACTCAAACACTTCCTCCTGTTATTCATATTCTATTTACTAAAGGGCACACCTACACACCATGCGACAGAGCAGGATGGCACTAGACCAGTAGAACCTGGTTGCTAATTATGGCCCTTAAGGCTGAGATGAATTAATTTGTCCCTCTAGCTATAAACAGGAGGATGACTACATCCTCACTAACCACAGGTAGTTTTGGAGAGGATAGACAGAAGGATGAAAAAAGGAAAAAGTGACTTGCCTGACATCAAACATCAGGCCAGCAACATAGCTGGGAGCTAAATCAGTTCTCCCATCCACCATCCTTATTCTCCCTGGACTCACAGTTGATAAGTAGAGAGAACAGTCATTAAAATACAGATTGAAGGCTTCATTTGGAGGCTAGAAGCAGGTGTGGAATAATACTGATTAGTGTAATCACTAGTGTCACATTGATTTTGGGGATCCAGCAGCCTTGTAACAATCCTTCATCCACTTCCCCAGCCTGATACACTCACAGAGGTTTTTGCAGGTGACCAGACATTCAGGACACCTTGCACAGCCAGCTTAATAAATTCAACCTGAAAATTACCCCCTTTCTTTCCTCCAGATGCATTTTGTGTGAGCCCACCAATACCCCCAGAGATCTGGATACTTTACAATCCCAGATAACAGCCTCACTGCTGGCTGAGGGACAGAAAAATCCAGCCTGACCTCAGGTATCAGCAACTGAGCAGTCCCTGCATGAACAAAGTCTTCCAGGCCAGCAAAGTTCTTCCCTGCAAACTATTTATCCTCATAGTCAGGAAAAAAAAATCCTGTATTTATAAGACAAGTGAAATAGAACAATAATAGCAAAACCACACTTTTTATAATGTTAGGTGCCAGGTAAGAGTTTTCCTCAAGTTTCCCTTCCTGCTCTGGCACTATTGACCCTCTATTAATTGCCTTTACCTTGATCTGAACAGGTACAGAAAAGCCAGGTGGCCTGAAGCCACCTCCAAAGCTGCTGGAAAACAGTGTGGGCCAAGAGAACTGGACACACTCAGCTGACAATTCCACCCAGAGGCAGATACTGCTTTAAGAAGGTGCAGCTGAGGCAGGAGAAATCCCATGCACAGACACCTGCAATCACAGCACTTCTGTCCATAATTGTGGGTCTGTTAAAAACTGATTTGGAAATACAAGATGAAAATTCTATGACCTTGATCCCCTCTAGCCTTGATCCACAGGCAGGAGGAACAGGATACAGTGCAAGTCAGGGGCAGGATATAAGCATTAATTTAACTCTCAGCACAAGGTAAATGAAGCTTCCATGACCCTACAGGGAACATGCCACTTCTCACCTGCTGCTAATCAACAAATGTAAGTGAAGAAGACTTTGCTTCCAATTCTTTGTTCTCCTCTGGCATCACCCAAACACCCTTTACAAGGGAACAAATCTAGCAGGAGTTGGACTCCATGGCCCTGATGGGTTCCCTTCCAACTCAGCATATTCCATGATTCTGTAACAGCTCTTTTCCTGCTTCTCCTGTTTCCCACATAGAAGTAAATTACACCTGGTTTGCAACAGACACTAAACTTAATATTGCCAAAAATAAAAGCCCAAATTTACTAGCAGAAATCTGACAGCTTATCACTGTTTCAGTAATGATCCTCCTCCTTCTTAGTCCCAGCTGATAAAGATAACCTCATCAGCACAAGGTCATCCATCCAGGAACACGGGGCAGATATTCTGTGGATCCATCCAGATTTCCACTGTCAGCATTGCAGCAGAGCAGCTTTAAAAATGCATTCCCACAGAACTTGAGGCAGCCAGCAAAGACCAGCTCAAATCCTCCTGACCTTGCTTCTATCCCTGCACAAACCCACTTAAGTCTCCCCTGCGTTGGGATCCGAAGGCTGGCGGTGTTAGCTGGACCTGAAAACCTGCTTCCTGTGGATCTTGGCACTGCAGCAAACCAGCAAAAAAGCTCTGGAGAGGAGAGGAATCGATAACACACCACCAGCAGCACCTCTGTGCATCTGCAGGAGAGCTCTTGCCAGCACAGAAATAACACTGACCAAAGCCCCCTTCCAGCAGGCACCGCGAGAAGAGCCGATCCCCCGACCTACAGCAGCGAGTTCAGCTGGTGACAGACATCCCTGATTTGATGTGGAGTAGGACAGAAGGATTAGACAAGAGAACACAACCTTCAAAGGCACACGACTACAGCCAAAGCCCCCTGAAAACTGGCACAGTGACATGCTTTGTTCAAAGCTCAAATACTCCAAAGACAACCACCTTTGGCTTTATCCCCCATCCATAAACTCCTCTGGAAGCTTCACCTCCATGAGCACAGCCTGAGACACAGCTTGTGATCCCAACCTCAAGGCCAAATCCAGCAATAACCTCTCTTTTTGCTAATCCACCCTCTGCAACACAGTGTTTACACAGTGAGAGGTCTGAGCATGGCCCACCACTAAACACTGTGCAGACACCAAACAAGTCAGTGCCTCCCAAACTTTGATCTAAGTTTACAAATCAAGGCTTTTCTGTACGATTAGGGCCAAATTTTTCTTGCTTGCACTCTTAAAAGCTAAGGGAGAGAACTGAGGAGAGAAAAGCACATTAAGAGAGGTTCACCCTTCCCACAGACAAGTGTGAGGTGATGAAGGAAGCCCATATGGGGCAGCCTAGGGTTTAAATCAGTGGTGGGGATTAATCTTGATGGATTTTAGACAACCAAGTCTGTGGCAACACAGCTCTAATTAAGGGGTTAACTTTTGGGGCTTGGTTAACTAAAGGAAAACCTTTAGGTACTGGCAGCCAAGAGATTCCTGCTTTTAGCAGCAGCTTTCAGGAGCTGACAGTGAAAAGGTTCAAACCTCTAACAGAAGTAAACTTTACCGAAGTCCAGTGATCTTTCCTAAAAGTGTTTCAAAAGGCACCGACTGCACAGAAGTGCCAGGCTTGCACAATTCGACCTCATCAGTATGCACCTTGTTTTGCCCCATGACACTCAGCAGCTGTGGTTAATTAGTGCTTGATAATGAATTGCCCATCACGACTGCACGCAGCTGGTAGGTGAGCAATTCCTAACTGTGCTTTGGAATCACTATGCCAAAAGCACAAACACAAAAGAATAAAGTTAACAATCTGTTTATCCCTTCCCTCACTCCTCCAAAACTGCTACCAGCTAAAGGCTCAGGGAAAAGAAATAATAAATCTATTTCCAGGGTTCAGCAGAGAGAAACCATTTGGACTGCTCTCAATTTTCGTATCTTTGCCACCAGTGCTTCGTGTTATTTCTCTCAACTCATTCAAGTTAGGAGATGAAGCCTGTTCTTTTGGCTAATAGCATTTAAAGCCTCTCTCTGCAGATAATTAGTCCTCCCTCCCCCATCCCGTCCTCAGCAGAAAGAGCAGAGTCACCAATAAACAAAGAAATTCAGGCAGTGACAGCCAGGGTATAGCTGAGACCAAAGCTGCCTCTCACCTCCCTATCTCAGCACAGTGAGAATCACAAACAAGTGACACCACAAGCACTAGAATGAACAACACAAGAATTCTCAGATTAAGGGCTCCGTCCCTCTGAAATCAGGAAAACAGCAACTCCTCATCCACGAGGAGCAAAATACCAAAGTGTAATTGCTAGATGTTCTGCCTGGTCACCTTCCAACCCTGACAGATCGTCCTGAGTCATTCAAAACCAGCAGATAAGAGCAAGAACTGGGAAAGCTGCAGCCTTTTACCTCTGATTCCAGGCCCGCCACCCAGCCATTGGCAACTCACAGCAACCTCCACACCTCAGCTCCTACTGAGATACAGTAAATCCCCTGGGCAGAGGAAAAATTAAGGGCAGTCACCAATGGGAAAGCTGAAGATTGACAAAATTCCGTGTATCTGTGTGCCAACCCCTCCCACGGAATCTGCCCTTGGATTCAGGGGCACAGTTTGGAAGGAGTTAAACCTCCCACCATGGGGATGAGCAGCCATGCTGGCTGCTGCATTCCTTGCCTAACCATGACCCCACTGTGCAGGGAAGCACTGGGAATAGTTATCACCACAGCACTGACACGTCAGCAAGAGCGACTAATTAACTGATAAAAATAGATCTCTGAAAGGGCTTTTCTCCCCTCCACACAAAGCTGAGGCCCAGCGCTGCCACAGTTGCACATCCATCAGTTTTCCACAGGCTCCAAACTCGCCAGCAAAAAGTAAAAGCGTTCTCACACTCAGAAAAATAAACCCACATGGCACTTGTATGCAGAAAATCACTGCTGAAGAGAATTAGGGAACTGATTATCAATGACCTGAAGCATCTCTACTCCCACCTTAATGGATACAGGAGCAAGATGACATCTTTGCCCCCAACTGCCCTACCAGCTTCCCTGCAGCCCAGAGTTCCAGTTTTGCCTGAAAAATGACATGTTTTGAGGTAATCCAAAAGATCCCAAGGATATTTGCAGCTTTCTTCACTCATGGTACCACTGAGACCAGCCAGAAAAACCCAGTTTCTGTTTTAAGCCCCACTCACACCCCCACTCCAGCCAGACACATGTTTTGTACAGCTTGTAACAAAATATTCATCACCAGCTAATAAACCTGCAGCAACTGCAGTCTCAGCGATTTTTAATACATATAATGCTCCAACACATGCCAAACACAATGAAATTTGATCAAAATAGAAGCCATTTGTTTAAATACAAATGATGTGGCTCTCAAAACTGTCATCAAATTAAACTGGAAATCAAATTAACCAGTGACTGAATGAAGTAGAAGGCTTTATAATCACAGATCACTGATCCAGCAGCAGGAAAACAAGGATGCAATCACATCCCCCTTGTTTGTGGCAGTGCCCCACGCTCCCAACAGGACTCCCACTCCATCTCGCAGGACCTGAGTATGCTCTGTGCCTCAGACACAGCTCATTCCTTGGTACTCCAGACAGAAAATGTTCCTTGCAGAAACACTCTGATACATAATCAGATAACAGAGTATCACCTGTGAAAGGACACACTGACACATTTGAAACCACCTTGACTTGGGACAGAACAGCGCAGTCATTCCCAGCACTGTTGGCAAGAACAGGTTTAAAGCTACTCTGAATGAGAAAGGGGTTTTGTTGCCATCACTGTCCAGATATTCAGCTTCAGTTGGAGTAACTGGGACAGCCCCGTCCCTCACAGTCAGCCTCATTTTGGCTCTATTTTGCCCTGTCTTGCAGTCTTCACAAAAAGGAATTTAAACCATGTAAGTTGACGATTTTAGGTGTTGTCTACTCTTAAAAGCAATTTGGATTCATTTAAAAGAGCATCAGGCATTCCTGAGGAATCTAATTACACTCCCTTGCATCTTCTGTAGCACATCAAACTAGCTCAGCTGAACATCCTTTACCCACCAAGACTGGACTATGGGAACTTCAGCAGTCCCCTTCCCTGATTCTGCACTGGACTTGCTTTTGAAAAACAGGAACACCATGAAACTTCAAGTTTAACACTCACTCCTGTACGATTCCAGCGTTCTTTAAGCAATAAAGAAGCAATTACAGGGGGAAGAGAAGGGAAATCTCACTCCAGCCTTCCAATGCTTGAAGGAAGATAATAAGCAGGAGGAGAGTGACTTTTTATACAGGCAGAAAGTGATAGGACAAGTGGAACAGTTTTAAACCCAACAAGGAGATTTAGATGGATACTGGGAAGGAATTCTTCCCTGTGAGGGTGGGCAGGCCCTGGCACAGGTGCCCAGAGCAGCTGTGGCTGCCCCTGGATCCCTGGCAGTGCCCAAGGCCAGGCTGGACAGGGCTTGGAGCAGCCTGGGACAGTGGAAGGTGTCCCTGCCATGGCAGGGGGTGGTACAAGAGCAGCTTTAAGGTCCCTTCCAACCCAAGTCATTCTGGGATTCTTTGACTCGCACTTCTCTTTCTAGGCTTGTGGAAGCAGCATTTAAACATCCTAAAGCTTAAGGAGCTTTATCGTTCGTTTCAGCCTCAGCTGAGCACCTTCTCACATCATTTACTTTTTTTGCAGTATTTCAGCATCAGAGAAGGGCACCAAGCCCTCGCCTACCTCCACCTGGACAAACACAACCCAGCGCAAGGCACAGAGGTAAATAATTCATCTGCGTGCAAACAGAGGGAAAGAACAATTAAGCCAGAAAGCACAACGGGGACGTTTCAAATTTCAGTCAACATTAAGGCAGGAGAGATCAAACAAAGAAATACCAACGGGGCTGCCTCAGAGGGAACTTTGGGGAAGTTGGAAGCACTCACGGCAAGGCACAGGAGGGCAGCAGGGACGAAAAACCGGGTTTTATTGTAGTCCCAGCCCAAGCCGTTCAGGATTTCCGAATTGTCCTTCGGAGGACAGCAGCGAACAGGACGAGAACTCCGCTTCTTGCGTTCAGAGCCAGTGTGCGGGGTGTGTTTGACCCGCGAGCTGATTCCCGTGGAGCCCCTGAGCCGGGACGCCCCCGGCGCGGTCCCTGCCGCGGCCGCACAGCCCCGACCCTTCCGCGCCATCCCCGGGGTGCCCCCGGTTCCCCTCAGCGACCGCCCCCTCTCGCCCCCCGGCCCCGGCCCGAAGCGCTGCCCCTGGGCAGAGGGCTCGAGCCGGGGTTCTCCGGTCCCGTCCTTCCCCCGGCGGGGCTCCCCCGCCGTGCCGCCGTGC
>VZSE01002400.1:0-10024 GCA_013398275.1 Promerops cafer | reverse complement strand
TCTGAGGCCAGGGAGTGACTGGTCACGGGGGTTTGGGGTGGGGAGCGCTGGGAGGATGAGACTTTGGGATCAGGGCGTGAGTGGGATTGTGCGGCTTTGGGGTGGGGCTGCTGGGAGTGTGGGGTGAGGCTTTGGGTTGGGAGAGGGAGGTTGTGGGGGCTTGCTACAGGGGGTGCGGGGGGTGTAGGAGTGGGGCTTTGTGGTCAGAGGCTGACAGGGGCCACGGAGACTCGGCACGGGGGGTGACGGGGTGTTGGGCGGGCTGCGAGGAGCCTTCGCGTTTGGGGTTTGCCCGCAGAAGCCTGAGGCGATCCCCTGGGTTACCTCGGAGGTGGATTTAGCCTTTAACCCTCCGGCAAGGGAAATCTCACGCTGAAAATCTCAGGGCTCCGGAGGGAGCTGCTGGCGCGACCCCCCCGCACCAGAGCCCAGTCCAGCGCACGGCGCCCCTGCCCGGGGCAGCGGTGGAACGAGAGAAGCTTAAACCCTTCCAAGCCGACCCGTTTGGGGGTTGCAAGGTTCACAGCGGGGCTGCGGGGCAGGATCGTGGCGGGGCTGGTCCCGGCGCTCGGTCCGCAGCTCCCACCGACTCCAGCGAGCGGCGCTGCCGCCCCGGGAGCGGCGGGAGGGGGCCCGGGGGACACCGAGTCCCGAAGCCCAGCCCCGGCCGGTCCCGCCTGGGCTCTGTGCTTAGCCATTTCCAGCCCATGCAGCCATCCCGGTGTCTGCTCGCATCTGTGGGGAATGAGCTGTCCACGCTCAGGGCGCAGATATTTCTCATCTCCAGCCCCACACGAACCGCGGGCAGCTCAGCCCCAGGAATGCCGACTTTGCAAAGCACTTCGGGCTCCATCGGCCTTAAAGTGCTCCTTCAGCACAGATTATTATTATTATTATTATTTATTAATTATTATTACTGACACTACTATTATTTCCTGTTGCTTTGATGTGTGTTAAACACCACTAACTCATTATGTTTTTAAACTGAGGGCAATTGTAGTGAAAAAAAGCCCAGCAAATATTGGGATCATAACTATCAGCTACAGGTAGGGAGATTATTAACACACCTGCCCTGCAAGACAACAGTGAAAGCTGCGGGTAAATTATATATATGTCCACAAATTGCAGGCTTTGGTTATGCACCAGACAAGGAATTTATTGGTTTATAATTGTGAGCAACTGAAAAAACAAAGGGGGTTAAAGTGATGCAATGACCCAGGTTAGGAGCTAAAGGAGATCCCAGGGCTGGCTCACTCCCCAAGCCCCCCAGACCCCCACACAGTGTTCTCTGGTGCTACAGGGTGACACCCTAAAAGTACAGCTCTTTGTGGGGGCTCTGCTGTTATCTCCACCAGGAACTTTGGCACAACCAGCAAAGCCCGGGGAGCCCTGTGCTCCTGCCTCAGTTTCCCAAAAAAAGCTGCCCTCAAACCTCTATCCCCCAAAATAGGGACTCTGCCCTATAAATCCCCAGCAAACTCCCACCAAGCCTCCCCTCTGGCCCCACTGCCCTGCACGTGCCTGCTGGGAGGGGCAGCACAGCAGCTCCTCTGTGGCTGCAGGGGCCAGGGGGTCCCAGCCAGCCCCAGAGCCAGGGGCTGGCTCCTCAGGCACCCAGGGAAGCGCCCTCCATGCAGAGCTGGCCCCTCCTCAGGGATCTTATCAGCAGCTTCCAGGGGCTCCTGCCCACACCCTGATAAGTGCTGGGCTCCACATCATGGGGTGGGGTGTCCTGCTTTGCCCCCCCAGCACCACGCCAGCAGTGATCGGAGCATCCCGTGGGACACCCACGGTGGGATGAGTGTCATGTCTGAATCCTGGCTTTCCAGGAAGGTGTTACAGCCAGGAAAGGCTGGAAACAGTCACCACGAGGAGCAGTTTACTAAAGTCAAACCCATTCCCCCCCCCCAGGCAAATGGGGAGGACTCAGACCTCCCACATCCCCCCTTGGACAGCTCGGGGATGCTCCCAGGAACCCCCAGAGCAGCAAGACCCCTGCAGTCTATACCTGCCATACAGGAATAGCCCCTGGGCTGACCAAGGGGAAAGTAAAAAAGGAAAAAGAATTAAAAAAAGAACTATTTTATTTTTTCAAACAAGATCAATAGCAAAGTTACAGAGGCATTTCCATGCCTAGTCAGGAGTTAATATATCCAAAAAAATATAGAAATAACTTAACTGGAGCTATGATTCAACAGCCAAACCAAGGGTGGCAATGCTGCTGGCCCTGGATCCTGCTCCCCAGCAGGTGCCTCCATGGCCACCTGTGCTGCTGGGAATGCTCTGGCATATCCAGATAAAGCCATGGTCACCCCATCCCACGCTGCCAGCCTCACAGCAGGAGAGGGGCTGAGGGAGTCCCATGCCCCAGCACAGCTCCCCACCTCCTCAGCCCCTAAAGCTGAGGCAGTGGAGATGTGCCAGTGGTTGGAAAACAATGCAAAAAGGTGTAAAACACACTCAGGTATTCCTACCCTTTCCCTGCTCCTGCCCTGGCACTTAGGTTAAAGGCACTTCACATCCCAAACTGCAGGGGATGAGGCAGAAACGTGGGGAGGGGGTGCCTGGGCAGCACCCCCACCAGCAGCTGTGTCTCCAGCACGGCAGGACCCAAAAAGGAGGGATGAAGCCCATTTTACCCTCTGGCCAGCTCTGGCAGGGGGACAGTCCTCTCCAGTGGCAGCCTTGGTGCCAGGACACATCACAGGGCTGTGACACCAGCACTGCACCCACAGACATCCCAGTCTGGCTTCACTCAGGCCAGCCCCAAAAAGGCACAGAGCAGCAGAGCACTCGCAGCTCTGTCCAGCCCAGGGCAGCACTTTGGGGTCTTCCCAGCACCGACAGCTTCCCGGGGGCTCCCCTTTCCTGGGAGAAAGCGCAGGGAAGCTCCCACTTCACTTCCGCAGCTCTAAGCCCACAAAGCAGGGAGACAATACTCCAGAGGAATTCTCAGGGTACCAGCTGCCCCCTGGCCCTTCCTGCAGAGCCAGGGCTGGAGGAAGAGCAGGGGGCAGAGGCAGCTCAGGTCATGTAGCGGGTGACGGCCCTGAGGGCGTAGAGCAGAGCCGCCTGCATCCGCGCCTCCAGCAGGAGCAGGTTGATGTGCACCTACGGCGAGAGCGGAGTCAGGGCACAGGGTCTGCACCCCCAAACGCCCTGCCACGAGGGGAAGGGACAGGGCAGCACCTTCTCTGAGTGCTTGAAGTGCCTCCAGAACTGTGTGTAGATCTGCTTGGTCGTCTTCTCCGGGTAGCAAGCCACCGTCTTGATGTAGATCTTTAAGTTGCGCTCCAGGAGCTGGTTCACCTCGCCGTAGTCGTAGTCGTCATAGCTGGAGAGAGGAGGATGTGTTATTCCAGACACAAGCCTTGTGCAATCCTAGAACCTCAGAATGGTTTGGAAGGGACCTTAAAGCCCATCCAGTCCCACCCCCGGCCACGGGCAGGGTTACCTTCCACTGGGCCAGCTTGCTCCAAGCCCCATCCAACGTGGCCCTTGGACACTTCCAGGGATAAGGATTCCACCACCTCTTTGGGCAAACTTTGCCAGAGTCTCACCACCCTCATTGTAATTTTTTACTAAATTCTCCTTTCCCAGGGTTGTTCTGAACCCCAGCCAAGCCCACCAACAGCATCGCTTTGCCTTAGGGAAGCATCAGCAGCAACGCTCTAACCAAGACCAAGTCATGGACCTGCTCCTGGGCTCTTCCCAAGGCTGGAGAAGAAAGCCCAGCCACATTTTGGGGACGTACCGGATGCCGAAGACGCAGTGGACGTAGTTCCAGATGGCCCGGCGCAGCATGGAGGTGTCCACGCCACAGTGCATGGCAATGGTGTTGTAGGTGAGGTTGTAAACCACCTGGAACTTCTCATCCAGGAGCTGCCCCACATCGGGGTACAGGCGGTTGATCAGCGAGTAGCCGTGGTCCTCCCAGGTGTAATCCTGATGGAGAAAGGATGCTAGGGTAGGGGTTTGGTGGGGAGAAGTGGGGTCCCTCTGTCCTGGTTTCAGGAAGGGTAGAGTTAATTTCTTCTCAGTAGCCGTTCCAGTGCTGCGTTTTGGATTTGGAATGAGAAGGGTGTTGGTAACACACTGATGGGTTGGGTTTTTCTGCTGAGTTGGGTTTATCCCGAGTCAAGGACTTTACTCCTCTTGTTTCAGGCTCTGCCAGTGGGAGGGAACATAGCCAGGACAGGTGACCTGAACTGACCACAGGGATATTCCACACCAGAGGACGTCAGGCCCAGTATAGAAACTGGGGGGAGTTGCCTGGAAGGGGCCAATCTGGCTTTGGGAAGGGGGGGTCTGGCATCAGTCTGCTGAGCAATTGCATTGTGCACCACTTGTTTTTTCCCTTTTCATTGCCATTATTATCATTATTTACCATTACCATTGCATTTTACTTCATTTTCAATTATTAAACTGTTCATATCTCAACAAACAAGTTTTATTTTGTTTTTCCTCCCGGAGTTGGGGGCAAGAAAGTGGGGGCTGAGTGAGCAGCTGTGTTGTGTTTCACCTCCAGCTGGCCTTAAACCACGACACCCCCCAAAGCCAGGGACATAAGGTAGGGTCCCCCCACTAAGTTCTCAGCACCTGGCTGCTCAGCTCCAGCCCTTCACCCACTGTCCACAATCCTGGGAACAACCCCAATATAAGAAGGAGCCACCCCCCAGGTCTGAGCCACTGCTGAGCACCCACCTGTGCACGGAAAGTGGGGGGGGCCTGCTCCCCCCTCCGTGTGAAGTCCTTGTATCCAAATTCAGGGTCCTCCAGGAAGCAGCGGATGTTGGACTGCAGGGAGGGATCCAAAATATCTACAAGGCACCGACGCAGTGGCCATGAGCCCAGATGGAGTCAGCACTGCCCTGGGGAGCTGATCCCGCTCTCCCTCAGACAGATTCTGGTTCCCTTCCCCCTCCTCGGGCTCCCCTGGCCCATGGGGACCTCCTGCCCCCTGTCAGTTGCCCCCTGCACCTCCTCACCTGAGGAAGGGACCAGCAAACTCTCTGTCTTCTCCAGCTCAAAGCGCGTCGCCATCTCCTCCTGCGTGACTCCTTCCTCCTCTAGCTGGTTTTTCTGCAGCAGCTTCATCCTCTCCATCAGCACCTCCACCTCCTGCATGGCATCTGTGGCCTGGGGAAGCACAGGGCAGGGTCAACCCTGCCCCTGATCGACCAGAGGGGGCCCCAACCCCAGATCTGTTGGCAATTGGGGGAGCCCTGGGCATCCCCCGCTGGGTTTGTCCTGCCCAGATTCCAGCAGCTCCCATGACCCATCGCCAGGCCTGGGAGGGACGTGGAAAGTACTGCATGGCTCTACAGCATGAGCTGTTCCCAGTAAAGGCCACAGAGATTCTCTGAGAGCTGGGCCCCTCTGCTCTGGAGACAAGACTGGGAGAGATGAGGGTGTTCAGCCTGGAGAAGAGAAGGCTCCCAGGGGGACCAGGAGAGCTGGAGAGGGACTTGGGAGTGACAGGACAGCTGGACAGTTGTCAGCTGGAGAGCCTGGAGTGACAGGACAAGGGGGAATGGCTTCCCCCTGCCAGAAGGCAGGGATAGATGGGATATTGGGAAGGAATCCTTCCCTGCGAGGGCAGGGATGCCCTGGCAGAGTTTGCCCAGAGCAGCTGTGGCTTCCCCATCCCTAGAAGTGTTAAGGGCCAGGCTGGACAGGGCTTGGAGCAGCCTGGGACAGTGGAAGGTGTCCCTGCCCATGGCAGGGGGTGGAACAAGACAGGCTTTAAGGTCCCTTCCAATCCAAGCCGATCTGTGACTCACAGGGGGAGCCCCATAAAGCATCCAGCACCCCTGCAAGGCACAGCCCCTCTTACCTCAGAGCCCCCCATGCTGTCACCAGAGGCAGGGCTGCTGTCGCTGTGGGGTGAGGGGGTCCAGCAGCCATTCCCCACGTCCTGGTCCTCCTCGGGTTTGATGCCGCAGCCGAAGACAAAGGATGCGAGCGAGTGGTAGTGGGTGAGGAGCACCAGCGCCTGCACCAGCTCTGCCAGCGACCAGCTGTCCTCCCCTGGCTTCAGCAGAGCCTGTGACACACGGCAGGGCTTGGAGAGACCCCCCAGCCCCCAGCTGTACGCCCAGCACAGCCCAGTGCTGGGGCCAGCCAACGGCAGGGGTACGGGAGCGTGCTTGGGAAGCGCCTCACCCGTGCACCCGTCGGGGACAAGTCATTCCCCTCCCATCCCACTGACTCCCTCAGCCCTGAAAGGGTTAAATCCCAGGGGCTGTGCAAGCAGGAAGTGGCCCTGGGGTCAAACAGCGTGTTTTGGGGGGTGATGGGGGTGTATCTGTGCTGGCAGCATCAGCTCTCACCTCGATGTGCTCCTTGGTGATGAGCCAGGGCCGGTGCGCCAGCAGCTTGTTGATCTCATTGAGGTTCCGGAGTTTTTGGGGGGCACAGTGCAGCCCCTGCAGCCACGCAGGGTTGCCCCCCACCTGCAGGAACTCCCCCATGTGCAAGCCCACCAGGTAGGAGCACCGGTGCCGGGCTGCTGCCTGCAGGGAGAGCCAGCAGTCAGCCCCCAGCACTGCCTGGGGGCCCCCACCCTGCTACAAGCCCTTGGAGAAGCCAAGGCAGGGAGCCCACTCGTCCCACATCACTCCTGGAGGATTTTCCCTGGGGATACGAGTTCCAGACAGGGGGGATTCCCCCCTCACTATCAATGCCAGTCCCCAGGGGTCCTGGAGGGAGGGTGTCAGAGTACCCTGGGTGAGCACCAACCCCAAAGGGGCTTCTAAGCTTTGGGACGCCAGATCAGAGAGGGGCCCATCTGTGGGGTCCCTAACACCTCCTGAGCACCAGTGCTGGGACCCCACATAGACCCCTGTGTCCCCAGAGCCCCAGGGCCCCACTGCTCACCATGATGGCGATGTAGTGGCGCTTGTGGTAGGGCAGGGGCCCGTCCATGCGCAGCAGGAGGTACTGGGTCTTCCAGAAGCTGCTGAGGTACTGGGGGTGCAGCCCCATGACCATGGCGACGTGGTCCACCCTGCCTGCTGAGACGAAGGCCTCGAGGAGCTGGTGCAGGCTGCTCTCCCCACCCTCCTGCGGGATCTGCAGAATGAGGAGAGAAGTGGGCTGTGAGCTGCAAGCCCTGCTCTTCCCGACATCCCCCTAACCTAAATGGAGACCCTCCCCAACAAGCAGGACCCAGGCAGCCAAGAGCACCAGCGTCGGATCCTCACCCCACTGGAAGTGCCCCTCCTCCGGAACGGACAGCGCCGGTGGCCCCCGCTGCCTGTCTCCCTGCTCCCAGCCCCGGGGGGCACAGGCTGCTTGGGGGTCTCCATGACAGATCCCACACAGCCCGTGCAGCTCAGCCTGTGGGTTGGGTTGTTTGTTTGGGCTCTGGAGCGCGGGGGAGGAGATGGGGGTCAGCCCGTGACGAAACCACGGCGCTATCTCTGCCTGGGGAGGAACATCTGGAAGAGTGAATGTGGGGGCTGAGATAGGGCTCAGGTGCCCTGGGGACCTCAGGGCAGAATGTTGGGGGGCGGGCAGGGCAAGGGTGTGGGTCTTTGCATCGCAGGGGAAGCACAGATGTGTCTGGACGAGTGGGGAAACTGAGGCACAGGCAGGGCAAGCAAACACCAGGGTGAAATACAGCTGTTCCCCCAATCTCCAGAACAACTCCCCCACAATGCCACAAGGATCCACCTGGGGTGGGCAACCCCTCTCCATCCCTTCCTCCCTCTTCAGCATCCCACCCTCACCAGGCACTAGGAGCTGGGGGGCTGGGAATCCTTCCTGTCCCCCCCACCCGCAGCACGGAAGGGTGAAGGAGACCCCCAGCAGGGAGGAGACCCCCACCTAAGTCAATCCTCATCGCTTTACCTCTCCCAGGGGAATGAAGGTGCTGGGGCCCCTCGCCAGCTCCCGGGGAGCCTCGGTTCCTCTTTCCTAGGAAGGAAGGCGCAGCCGGGAGTCACCGGAGCCACGGAATATCCCCGTCAGCGTCACCGGAAGGGGTGACTCAGGCAGACAGCCGGCACGGGCCACGGGGCCATCTCCCCCACACCCTTTGCGTCAGGCTGGCGGCGCCTGATGAAACCGGGCTGGGATGTTGCGCCGCTCCCGGACTCGTGTGACACACGGGGACAGCGGAGCTGCGAGCCCACGGGTCAGCAGCGGTGACACCACTCCCGAGCCGTGGTTCGCCACCTCCGTGGGAAAACAGGGAGAAAAGGGATGCGGGGATCCCGCAGGACGGCAGTGGGGATCAGGAGCAGCACAGACACGGCCTCCGGGGGTCCCACCAACCCCTCCCTGGGCACAGAATGCCACTGAACATCACCATTTCCCCCCACCCTCCTCCAAATTCATTAACACAGCTAATCCAGAAATGGGCCCTTACTTTCAGGGGCTCTGCCTGCTCCAAGCACGGGGTTCAGGTCCTTTGTGCCCCACACTCCTCAGGGCTGGAAGGGGGCAGCTGCGCTCCCACAGCACCCAGTGAGTTACTGGGTGAACCGGACGAGCTGAACTTCCACAGCCCCACAGAGGGGGACAGAATGGCATAATCCGAGCCCCTGTGGAGGCGGAAGGCGCAGCCTGGCACCCTGTCCTGATGGGATGGCACGAAGTGACCAGCGCAGCTGTCAGCGCAGCCACGCGCTGCCCATGCGGCGGGCAGCGGGACACGGCACCGGGGCAGGGCCAGGGCAAACCGGGAACGCCCCGATCCAGCGGCTCCCGTGGGATGCTCCTGCCTCGAGTCACCATGGAAGCACTGGGGTTACGGCGGGCTCAGGCTCCTGCCGCTGACTCCTCAGGGCTCCTTGGTTCCGTGCTGACTCGGGGTTTGGGGAGAAAGAACTGGCTGACGGTCCGAGAGACTCCCTGGCAGGGGACAGCCACAGACCCTGGCAAGGCAAATCCAGGGCACAGACAGCAGGACTTCCAGCCCATGGCAGGAACCAGGGTCCCCAGCCCAGCCACTGCTTTAGTTACATCTCAGGGTGACCTTGAAAGGTGAATTTAATCATTCCCGCAAGAGGCTTCTCGTGTTTTGCTGCATTAAGGAATCCTTGGGGTGCTGGGTTTAACCATTGCTGTGCCACCACCAGATAAGGTATCCCCTCCTGCTTCCACTGATGGGGAATCAGAATCATGGAATAGTTCAGGTTGGAAAAGCCCTCTGAGACCATAAAGTCCAGCTTTATGGACACCTTAAAGTGCCTGAGTTACGCGAGGACCACCAAAGCCACCACTAACCCGTGTCCCCAAGTGCCTCATCCACATGTCTTTCGAATCCCTCCAGGGATGTGTACTCCACAACTTCCCAGGGCAGCCTGTGCCAGGGCTGGACAACCCTTCCAGTGAAGAATTCTCCCCTAATATCCAACCTCAACCTTCCCTGGTGCAACTTGAGGCTGCTTGCCCTTGTCCTATCAAGCTGAGGGGAAACTGAGGCACCGAGATGCTGTGACTGGCACCAGACACACAGTCTGCCCCCATCTGCAGCTGGCACAAAGCAGGCTGAGCCTCGACAGAGGAAGGGGAAGGAGATAATGCCCCGTGAGCGGGAAGATGAGTGTGCTGAGTACTAATCCCACTGGTGCCAGTGCTTAGTCAGGTGTGGGGAAACCATCCCTGATAAGGTGAGGTTAAACAAACACCATCAGAGCCACCCAGCAGAGTGGATTTGCCCCTTCCAGACGCCCCAAGTCCCTCCTGCCTGGACAGGGCCGCCCCATGCCCAGGAGTCTGCGGGAGCTCGCAGCGCCCAGCCGGCTCCTCAGCCCCCCTGTTTCGGCCTCGCTGCAGAGGATGCGCGCAAGGGCTGTGTCTGCACCCCGGCCGCGTTCTGGACATGTCCCGGCCTCTCCCCTCCCTGCAGCCGGCCGGGGCGGGTGGCCCGGGCAGCGGCCGCGGGGCAGGGGCACACCCCCAGCGTCTCTCCGAGGGACGCCCGTGCGGGCTGCACCCCGTGTGCACCCGGGGATGGGGCCATACAGCCCGGGAGCCCTTACCTGGCCGCCCCGCCGGGCCCCGCCGCCCCGCC
>VZSE01002398.1:187993-218107 GCA_013398275.1 Promerops cafer | reverse complement strand
AGAACTGCAGCAAAACCAGGGATCCTTTCAGCCTGTTCTCCTGGCTGGGAAGATTTAATTTTGGACCTTGGGTCAAACATGTAGTTGGTTTTGCTGTAGTAGGGCTCATAGCGCTTTTGATGATTATGTTATGTTTATGACATGTATTTTCTTTTATTCAATGGCTTATCCATCAGAATGTAAAGCACATAATGCTTATGCAGACACAAACGGTACTCGCTTTGCAATACTCAGTAAAAAAGAAAGGGGGAGATATAGGGAAAGAAAACAATGGGCACTTGTAACTGAGAGAACAAAAAGGATTTAGTTAGAAAAGACTATTCAGTCAAGGCAGCAGAGATATAACAAAGTTTTTAAAAATGTAACAAGTAGCAGGTGTACAGCAGGTTGCAGAAAGAACTATTATAAAAGCATTTATCTTTAAGAGAAAAGTCTGATGTTGCTATTAGGGAATTGATCACAAATATTATTGGTTAACAAGCTTATTAACAATTATCCTGTTGGCTTTCCAGGCTCATGCTATTCTAACCCAATGGTGAAAATATTATAAAAGCTACGTACACTTTTAATAAACGTCTCTGGTTATACCACGACTGGGGATCATGTTTCTTTCATGCACTTGCAACCTCAGGCATATTTAATAACCTAAAGCTTCCTAGGTCTGTTAGGAACAGCAGAAGTAGACAAACTTGTTCAACAACATGTCTGGACTTGTTCTAGAAAGATTTTAAGCTATAGTTTGATATATAGACATCTATATGCTTTAACACCTGCTATTTTGCACAGAATACTTTAACCTTCACAAAACACAGTAGATTACTACCAAAATAAAGCAAAAAAAATTAAAACCCATAGAAATAATGTACTCTTCTCAAAGCCACTTCCAGTATAATAAAATGCCAAATCAGAGATGTAGTATAATCTCCATGGTGCCCAAAATTAATTTCAATATCAGTTTATAAGTGTCAATCATTTATAGGCAGCACTAAGAACAGATAATAGTGAAGGTACAGTAAATGTAATTACAGAAATTACTTACTGAATGTAATTCTGGAAAAACCTCCTCCATGGCAAAGTATTCCATGAACGTAGCAAATCCCTCATTCAGCCAGAGATCATTCCACCATTCCATAGTTACTAGATTGCCAAACCACTAAGAAAGACCAAAACCATCATTATTTTCTTAGAATTAAAATCAAATCAGAAGTACCCCATCCATCCTCTGCCTTATCTTGTGGTAAAATGAAGGTCAGTCAAAACCACAGTAAAGCCTTTGCAGCAACAGCTCCTTAAACATGGCATGAGAGTTGCTGTCTGCCTGTTGCGCTGTAGAAAATACACCTGCAGGTTTTCAAAACAGATAAAACGCACAACCCATTCCCAGTGAGGGGAAGGGTGAATTTAAGGACAGAATGGCACTTTAAAAAAGAAGAAATTAAAAAATAAAATAATAACCTTTCCAGACTAGTACCTGATGGGCAAGCTCATGTGCTATCACTGCAGTTATTAGCTTTTTATCCCTCGCTGAAGAAGTATTATTGTCAAATAAGAGTGTTGTTTCTCGAAAGGTGATCAAGCCCCAGTTTTCCATTGCACCAGACTGAAAATCAGGAATTGCTACCAGATCTAGAAAAGATTTGAAAGAAGATTTTGAAAATTGCTAGTTAAAGTAATCCTGTCTTTCAAGCCTACCTATTATATGATATTATTAAAAAATCCATTATTTAAACCCCGTGGTGTAGACATACACTCAAATCTCAAGTACAGAAGCCCCATAAACTTATAACAATGTTTCTCTAGCAGTCCTCTGACACAAACAACTTAAAGAGACCCTGCCAATGGATCCTGCATGAACCAAAGTAACATGGAAATGAGATGGCCTGAAAAGTACACTACTAAAAGTAGTGTCTTAGAAGACTGCATTTCACTATCTTTCCAGTCAAACTAATTCATGTACAGAAGTCAGGCTGCAGATCTTGCAGTTGTGAACATGACTGACATACTGAGAATTTCTCACTACTAAGCTGAGTAACACCAAGAAATTCTTCTGCGTAAATTTATGTAAAAATATAAGCAACCTGGTTCCAAAAGTTCACAAAAGCTTTCCAACTTGGTTTTCACTTAATACTTGCACTCAGACAAACATGTAATTAGTTTTTAAATTTATTTAATAATTTAATAATTTTAATACTTCTTTAGAAATGAGAATTCCCATGCATTTTTCAGATCAGAGTGTCTTCTGTTTTTCTTTAAAAAAAAAAGTCCTAAAGAACTTACCTAATTTTTCAAGAGGGTATTTCATAAAGAAGTATTTCTGGTAAAATTCCAGAAGCTTCACTGCTGTGTCTAGGGCATATCCAACTTGGTTTAGATGCTGCGGTATGGCATGGACAGATACCTAGTCCAAACAGAGAAGAGAAAATATTTTGAAACTTGCAGCTACGAAAGATTTAGAATTGAAGGAGAAGCTGGCACAAGTTCCTGAAACAGGTAAGACACTGTTTTGAGAGTACATAAACAAATTACGTAGAGTAGTAATGAAGCTGCTCATAAAAAGCTGATTTTTCTTACTAGAGCTTATTAACTGGTCAAAATACAGGGACACTGTCCTGTCTGTAAGCAAGAACAGTTCATGGATGACAACTTTAAGGAATGTACTCAAGAAGGGTATACATGCCACAAATTCTAAAATCCCTCGTGAGTTAAGTGACCCTCCCTGTACACCTCAACTGATCTTTAGTCTATGATAGCATGTATAGTATGATAGCAGTAGTATAATCTGCAAGAAATTATCTCAAAAAAAAAAAGTGGCATGAAGTTCATCCCTATCTAAGGCATGGCCACATTAGACATGATGTAAGAAGCATTTATAAAAATGACATGTTACAATCTCCCCCTATTAATGTTGAATTATCTGTATCAAGAAAAAATCTTCGATTAGGTTACAGGTAGATTCACGTTTAGGACACCTGTTCCTACACAAAGAAATACATGGAGAACCATATTCCAGTTCTATAAAAAAGGAGTTGTTCTTCCTGTGCTATAAATTAGTTCAACAAACGACATTTAAAACAGATGGAATAGGTCACCTTTTAATTTTTGAGTTTGAATGAAGCACATATAAGTAAGAATCTAGTCTAGTGTTCCTGGAGTACAGGAGTATTATTTGCTGCAAATTCTAAGTTTAAAACCAAAATATGAGAGCCTCCCAGGATCGTCTGGAGTTGAGAAAAATCTTATTGGATTATGAGCACTAAGCAACTTTACTTCAACTCTACACTACCTTAAAGCTTTCATGACAATAAACTTCTCCTGTGTGAAGCTCAAATTCTTTGGATCTCCCAACCACAAACTGCTGAAAGCATTCTGAGCCTGTATTTCCTGGGAAATGCCAATATATGCTTCCTTTTTACTGACTTCCTTGGCCTGCTAGACACTGATGAGACTACTTTAGACCTACTAAAACTCTGGCCTTACTTGGTATTCTTATGCTTTCTTCCTTCAAGGTAGCAAGTACTCTTAATAAGATTAAAAATACTAATAATTTTTTTAAAAGAAGAAATTAAAAATAATAAAAGGTAAGTAATAAGTGTTCTTATTAAGTTAAAAAGTTATCTGCCTCAAAGAACTGAGTGTATGGTTTTACCAGTGTACAGTTCAAACACAGACCTGAATAAAAGCCACAAGGCAAAAAAAAAAGTGTAACAATCTGTTCTATTCAGCTTTCATTAGAAATACTTGTCTAGACCAGAATCAAAGCCTGTTTAGCATCTTTTACTTGTGTGTGTTTATTGGATTAAAGAGAGGGCTTCTCCTACAATGCTACTAGCACTATTCCCTCTGGCTTTTTCTAGGTACATAGGCACTTCTAACATTTCACCACAAAGGGGCAGTTTCTGCTAAAGAGTCATGAAAGTCATTGCTTACATGAAACTTTTGCACTTTCTGAAGTAAGATTAAGAAGCATCTACCACGTTTATTCTTTAGTTGCTTTAACTGCACACATTGTATAAACAGGCCATACCCTTGCTAAGGACAAAGCTCAAGCAGGACTCACTGTTTGATGTTTGGAACCTTCGGGAAAACAAAATTAAATAATTGTATTTAAGTGATTAAATGCAGATTTAAAGTCAGCCTAAATTTCTTTACTGTAGGGCATGGGTTTTTCAGATACATTATCTTGGCAGCTACAGAAAATTTTTGTGGCACTGCTTGAAACCATGTGTAGGTGTTTGTTCCTAGAAACTTGTCACACTTCTTTACATCCTCAGAACAACTCCTGGTTTGTGTGACATTACTGTTCACAGACGAAGCATTGAAAAGAAGAGTTTAAAGCTTCCAGCTCTGAAAGCTCTTAGGAATTGTACATTTTGTAAATTTCCACTGTTAACAAGACCTGATGCAGAGTTCCTTGTTGTAAAAGTGTATTTAGTGTGGTATCACCTCAGTCACTTTTTAGCATATGGCTTTTGTCCCCTACCTCTGATGAGTACAATGAAACCAAGAAGATAAATAAATCTAAAAGAGACAGAGTTTGCTTGCTGGTTTGGGGATCTTTTTGGTTTGTCTAGTAGACTGGTCAGCTTGGGAAGACTGAACCAGAACTTACAGTGAAACAAACACATACCAGAGTTCCATTCGTTTCCCTGCTGATGTTTTTCAAGTCTGCAACAACAAAAGCTACTAGATAGGTGCTCATCTTCAAACTCACAAAAAACTCATCCTGAACAATTCCATTTGTCACAGGTGTAGTGGCTTTCTGCAGGGGAAATGAAGTATTATTAATGCAGACAAAAGAACACTAAGACATAAAATAAATCAATGTTAAAGAATTTCATGCTACAAACAGTTTATAGGCAAGCTTACATAATATCTTTATATTTTTGTTATATTTCAGTGGGATTGATGATACAACAATGTAACAAGCTTAAGAAGACATGAAACATTTATGCTTATATACACAAAAATAATTTGTCAAGTTCTATTATGTAGTATTACCAAGAAACTACTCCATTGGAGAAACAAATCTAATTTGGATTGCATTTAAAGTCCCAGTATAATCTGAAGTCAACATATAGATCAGCATTAATTCAAGAGAGCGTTAGGCTAGACCAGAGACACAGTCCAGTATAGCCTACTAAAAATATTGGTGTTACATGAGTTAAGTATTTGTCTCTTTCCGTAAGTCTCAGCAGAACTAGGTAACCAGACATACTAACTAATTTAAAATCAAATAAAATATTCCTCAGATGCACTTTTACAAATCAAAAGAGAACGCATTTTAAAAACTGAGGAAAACCTAAGATGTCAGTTACTTCGAAGCAAAAACATGCTCAGCTTAAACATACACTGACAAAAGTAACTGTCTGCCCAGTTTTCTGAGCACACAGTAAGATACTATACAGAAGTAAGATACTGCACTGTACATGAATTTACTTTTTGTGCAGTTTTCTTTAATACTAGTCCTAGAAAAGCATGCTACATACCTTGAAGTACTTTACTATGTATTCCTTCACAAACATAAAATACAGAAAGAATAAAGCAAAATGTTGAAAACCACTACAGTGCATAATACTAAAGGTCTGGAGAGCGAGATGGCAGTTCATAAATTCTGAAACATCATATATGATTTTATTTTCAGAACCCACAAACATTTAAAAACCAACAACAATAACCTTAGTTTTAGACAAGATCATTTGAAACCAAACAATGTTTTGACATTCAACTGTCACTGAAAATTTAATTGTCAGCCTTAAGAGAAATGGATTTTTAAACCTGAAGATATAACCACTATAATAATTTAATCTGACCATTATATATGAGCAGAATGCCATCTTTGAATTCCTCCAGTGAATTCATAAATTTCTGCCTTTATTACAGCTTTTGTTTCATAAGGAGGTGACAGTCTATTTAAGAAAATTTGCTGCAGCTGCAGATAAACTGGTTTAAAAATCAGTTATCCTCATTAAAAAAACCCAACGAACCAACCAAAAAACCCAGGACAAACACAACCACAAAAGGTAGCTCCACAGGCCCAAAACACGCAGTTAATTTCTAGCCTTAATCCATGTCAGACACTATATAATGTCAAGTTAGTGATGGACACACAAGCTGACAAGGCCTACTTCTGAGATCTCTTGCTCATGTAGGTATAGATGATTATTTCAGCAATGTCTGCTGCCCAGACCACAAAATATTCTGAGTTGGAAGGAACATACAAGGACCATGGAATCCAAGTCCAAGTGAATGGCCCATACAGGGCTCTAACCCACAACCTTGGCATTATTAGCACCCTCCTCTGACCAACAGAACTAACTGTGGGTGTATGCAGCAGTGCTAAACCATCATTTACTTTCTGTACATGAAGAACTTGGGAAGCTGTTGAAAGATGCTTTAGCCACTTGCCCAGCTCCTAGCAGAGGAGGAAGTGAGCACCCTTTCTTGTTTACATAAAACAGAAGAGTGGTCCCCCAGAGTTAATTTCTTCTTGTAATCGCTAAGAATCACTACAAATCCAAATAAATGTTTGTACACCTTGAAAAGATACTACTTCATAAGGTTGCAGTTATTAGCTTGGTTTTCAAAAACAAGGCATCTGCAACAGCACCTGAGCTTTAGACAGCTTTCTGGAACCCAAGCTGCACAGTGTACATAAATTTATCAGCAACACCAAAGGCACAATTTTGTCATTACTGATTAGACCAATGCCAGTATTGAGTTTCTGCTGTGCGATAAATGGTGGCAATGTTTTGATGAGAGAATACCTAGTTCAGACACAGACTAGGTAACGTTAGTCTTTCTCATCTGTCTAAATGAATTAGGCTTCCATAAAGGTTTGTCCAAAGGCATAATGGCATAAAACATCACCATAAAATTCAGATATGCTCTTACAAAGTTTTGTCTGAAAAATTCTAGCTGAAGGAATGTCAGATCCCAGATTCACATTCTGGAGCTGACTCTGTCTATATTAATACCACACCTCCACTCATTTAGCCACAGAAGCACATCCTTCAAGACCAGTTGTATCTTTCACATAGACTGGGTGCTAATTACACAAACTACTCCTGATGGTACTCCAGCACTCTGCCCATGTGCAGCAGCAGCAAACACAGAAAACTCAAAAGCAAACCTTAAGGGCTGTTGAGACCAGTGTCACCAACAACATAACCTTTGCAAAATAATGGTTCATATAATTTCAACGGCAATCCTTCAGTCATTCAACTGTCTGTCAGTAACATCCTACACTGTGCAATGGGTTGAACAGTTGTTTTCTCTACATAGTTCAAGTCTTTGAGAACCAAACAGTTGATAAAGTCATATAGTTTATAGCTTACCCACTCAGGTCAATCCCCTGGACATTAATGCAATAAAAACACAACCAAAAACACTGAAACAGATTACCTAGGCAGCAGCTCTACTAAAATTCCCCTACAAAAGCAGGTACCTTTGGCATATTTGACAGAGTGGAAAGTTTCTCATCCCTTTTGATCTTGATTACAAAAGTAGCTTTAAATGCTGGTTCATCAAAGCATGGAAAAGCAGACCTTGCTGCCAGAGGTTCAAACTGAGTTGCTGCAAACCACCTAATGGGAAGAGTGGAGAAGAGCAAAATAAAAATTATTAAAAGTATAAATGTCAGTTTATTTAGGATAGGACAGTCATTACCGTCCCAAACATTCTAAGAGCTTGTTATGGGAATAGCTTTTTGAACAGTATATGATAATGCTGGGCCAGTCAGAATAAATGTTTCATTCACAATTTTTTCTTTAAAACCCAATAACATACTTAATTTGAGGAGTAATCATCTTGGCTATTTTTTGCTTTCTGAACAAAGAAGAATGCACCAGGAATAACACACACACAAAACAACTGCCAAAATATAAGCCAGCCAGTTTCCAGAGAGAGGGAACAAAAAGAAGATTGAAAAATTAAATTAGTGAGCATGCCTACTAAATAAGAGTTTGGAAACCTCTGCGATAGATAGGAGTGCAAGGCAGCTTTTTCATCTAATTGCCAGGCCATTTCCTGCAGATGTTCCCACAGTTCATCTAACTCTATGCCTGCTCCCTGTGCTGGCTAGTAGATGGATTCTGTCCAAGTTCATGTACTGTCTTGTCTTTAATCCAACAGCTATTCATATCACAAGAAGACTTCTCAGGAGTCTACGTTCCTTCTGCACTATTTTTATACTAACTAGCCACGGAAATTATGGCTTTTGATGGAGATCATCTCTGACTTCTACACCTGCAAGACAACACAGAGTTCAACAAGCCTACTAATTGAAGTATTTACTGAGCCTACTAATTGAAGTATTTACTGGAGCTAAATGGAGAAGATGGTACACATTGTGCTTTTTTTTTCTTTTTTCTTTTTTTTTTTTAAACCTACGGCCAAGCTACCCACAAGTGTTTGGGGGGTTTATTTGCTCTGCACCATGATTCCAACATTTTTGGATATACAGCCTTTCTGGGAAGGCACAGTGCTGACAACTCACAAGATTAAACTGCATGCCGGCTTTCAACTTCTTACTCTTTTCTTCCCTCTGACAAATTAATGCAGTTTCACCCCAAGATTGTGCAGAAGAAAAACAAAGAATAAAGAACCATTCTGCATTAAAATATAAATAAGGCCAAATTTATTTATTTTTTATTTTGCATTTGGCAACAAGTTAAGTGAGTTATTTTGCCATTTGGTAATTTTATATTTTCGTGATGATAAAAGAAATATTCAAAATAAAGTAAAACTAAATTAAAGAAAATATATCTTCTTGCAAAATTAGCTTGATAGTTTGAGTTTTATACAGAAAGTGCAGAAACAACAGAGGTTATCAGAGTAGTCTGCATTTGTAAAACTATAGACAACAGGCAGATGGAGACAACACCCCTGCAAAAAGAAGAGGCAGACAAGGCAATGGAAATTATGAAATCACTAAATAGTTATCTGAAAAGGATTTACTGAGAAACATACAGGTTAAAACATGTGTCACATCCTGTTCCTGAACAAAAGCAGGTAGCACTGGACTGAAAGGGGACAAAACTTCAAAAAATTACTCACAGATCATATTTTTTCTCTGTGAATAATTATGCATTCTTTTTCTACTATGATAAATACAAAAAAGAAAAGAAAGCTGCAGCTACATCAGAATAGGAAAAAACTCACTGCGTTTCAATCATTTAGGTGATTTTTGCCTTTTACACCCACTGCACCCTTACGCCTGCTTACTTCATGGGAATGCATGTTTTTAATGCTTGCAATAAGTTCCTTAGCTGACACACACTGCTTTTCCTGTCTGTTTTTTATTGCACCACACTGTTTCTAGAAGACCTGCATGGATAGTTACTTGCCCACAAAGGCATGAACACTCTTAAGTTCATGACCAGCATAAGGCCCATTTGAAGTGTGGAGGGAAAGCCAATTTTTAGTTCTCTTCCTGATAAAAAGTTCTCTTCCTGATAATTTACTCTTTGTAAAAATAAGTGCGTTGTTTCCCTTCTCTCCAGTCACCTGAGACTTTGCCTGACTGCTGTGGTTTTTCATACATGATTGACAGCGTCTTGGCAATGACACCTCCCAGTTCCCTTAGGACTTCATGATGCATCCCTTTGGGCCCCATTGGGGTCCTCTGGTGGTCTTGAACCTGGCCTCTTCCTATGATGACAGGACTTCGTTTCCTCAGTCCCTGTCTTGAGACTCAAGGGCTCAAGAAATGTGGGAAGAATTTCCACAGAAAAGAAAGAAACTAAAAATTTAACAAACCAAAAAAGCCACGCTACACCTACGTACAACCTCCCCACTGAAGTACACTTCACCGTAGAAGAGGCTGCCCTGACTTAAGGAACTCATCCATGAAAGACATTTTTCAGGTGGATTAATCAAGAGATTAAAGACCGATTTTACTCAACAGGAATAAGTTGCATAAAATGTCCAATAAAAAAAGCAACCGTTTTACTTCTGTTATCAAAGCACAATCTAGAAGTGACAGAAAAGAGAACCTGTATCAGTGGGCATACCTTTGCTTAGAGTTCTCATCCTTGTAAGAAATTTTGTAGAAGCCATAGTAGGTATCTGATAAATTAGATGAATATTCCATGTTGACAGTATAATTTTGTCCTGCAAGGAGAGCCTCCGGAGCCATGAGTGCAATCTGGTCATGCAATGGATATTCCAGGAATTCAACTGGCTTTTCTTGATGCCCCTGTGCTGAAGTAATTGTTGCCTTGGTGATATTAAGTCCTGAGCTGTGAAGTACAATCTTCCGCGTTACATGGAGGATGTTGACCACTATTTTTACAGAGCCTGCAAATTTCAGAGTAGTTAAATTTGGCTGCAAGACAAGATCATAGTGCAGTGGTACAACATCAGGAGGAAGTCTAATTTTTGCCCATGGAAATAGTTTTCCATTGGTTGCCAGAGGGTATATTAGTTCCATTGTATGATTTTTTTTATGGCAGCCTTCTTTGGTAAATGTACACTTGGGAAGCAGATAAATCACTATTATTAATGAAAATGCAATCACAAAAACAACTGTGCAAACCACCATGGTCCTCGTAGAGGGCACTGAGCATGATCCATTTGGATTTTGCCTATATACAGACATGTTATTCTGTAGACCCGAGCTTCTGTTCATGAAGGACATCCCCAACAATTTTGCTGATGACTCATAATCCTCTTCGTCATCATCCATTTCATGTTCTCCAAGGCCACGCACCAAGAGACGGGAGCTTCTTGGTTCATATTCCACGTCATCAGGCTCCAGTGGATGTAAACAAGGCTCTTTTGCCAAGTCAACCACATCCGGCTCCTCTTCAAACATACTGTTTTCAATCATATTCCTGGGTAACTGGATTCGATCTGAAAAAGAAATGACCATATATTACATCATAAACAACAGGCTTGAGTGTAACACCTCAAAGATATTTCACTGAATTACAGAATGGGAAACATCTTTACAGTATACACCATCAATATCTCTTCCATTTTCTCTCCCAAGTTTGTTTCTTGGAAATATTTCTATGCTTTTCTGCCCACTGTAATTTTGCTTTCAGTACCTCCAAAAGGATGCTCTCCTTGGGCACAATCAAATGCATCTTACACCATAACTGGAGGCCAGCTATACAACTCCATTGTTCTCCCAGCCCACTGATGTCACAGGCTTGGCTGCATTTCCTCTACTCCAGCAAACTATATTTGTACTCAAATAAATTCTTTAGGTTGGATTATTTCTTATGTTGCACAGTAAAGCACAGCAGCCAATACTGTTCTAGAAGTATTTCAAATATGCTACTTTTTGAGTTCTTTAGCAGAGAAAATCTGCCAATGTGATGGCAGGCACACAAATAAAATATCCATTTGACATTTTTAAATTTAATTTTTCACAAACATTGCAAAAATGATAAAAATATTTCTCACACAAAAATAGCAGTATAAAAATTACAATTGACATCTTCCTTTAAGATTTAGCTCATACAATCCTTGAAACAATCCATGCATCTAAGAAGTCAATTCAGTGCCAACCAGACTGTGTGCCTCCATAAAAATTGTCCTTAATAGATAGCGGACCAGTGAATATAAATGAGGAATTGAAATTCATACCAAATTTTAAAATCACATTTTTATAGCATGCAGTTACATTTTGATCAAACTTCTGATCATATCTTCCACTGTTTATGTGAAAGGTTATATTTTAGCTAATTAGTCTCCAGTCACAGTTTCTATCCAAGGGACTAGACAATACTTTCACCCAACTACACGGGTTCAGAAATGAACGTAATCTCTTTCAGACATGCATGTCTACTGTCAACTGAACAATATTCACATCACACCTCTACCTTCCACATTATTTGTTTCCAGAAGAAGAAAGCTGATTTTTTCTCTGGATGTAAACTTACTATAAAGTAGGGTAACTTCTATTAATTTCTGGCAAGAACGCACGTTTTGCCAATCTATAAACAACCTAGAATATAACTGTTCCTCCAATGTATTATTTTATTTTTCATTTTATTAAAGTCAAGTTTCTATATGGCTGAAAATCTGAAAAGTGAAAATAAATAATTTTAAAGAAAAGATGCCAAGAATATTTTCAAACCAGATATATTAAGTTCCTCAACATACACTCTAAATGTATCAAGACTTCCTGTTTCAAGGCCACAAATTCAGAAAAACTGGAGTGTCGGTAGCTGTAGCAATGAAAAGGCCTTAAAATAAGGTAAAAAGAAAAGAAAAAAATCCTTCCCCAGAAAATTCAGTAAGAGAAAGGTGCACTAGTCAACCTGAACAGGAGATACAGTGATGTATGAAAGCAGAGAGTTTGGTGAAACTTGGATCTACCTGCTCTAAGAAGGAATAGGATCAGAGGGCCACAAGATATCTGAGGTTGGAAGGGACTTCAGGAGGTCATCTGCTCCAATCTCTAGGCAAAAGCAGGTTCCAGAATTTTCTATTCTTATGGCATTTCCCAGTACAGTGCTCACACGCCAGCCTTCAGGCTGTGGTTGCATTCAGTGGTCTAGCACTATGATCCCCACACTGGAGCATGTGCACTTGCTTGTTGGATTGGGGACCACACAGAATAGAGAGGACAGAAAGCTAACTTAAATTACAAGTGAAAACACAGAGGCAAACTAGTGGAGGAAAAAAACGTGGAAATAAAGTATTGTGCAGCAGAAACTCTTTCACAATTCCTCTCCCCAGGAATAGTTTATCAAGAATTCACTATAATACTTCTAACAGAAGTTGTTGATTACTCCCCTCAGCTGGTTGCTTTTGAAATCTAACTAGCTTCAATCAAATTTGAAAACAGAGTCAAGACCAAATTTCTTGAAGTCCCAATGTAATCCCACCCCAAAACAACCAGCTGCTGGTGGGAGACACCCAAATCCATATCTGCTATGTAGAAAAGGCAGGTATTAAGACTCACATCTTAACCACTCCAAAAGGTAGCAGTCAATCAGTACACAGCTCCAACCCCAGCCATGGCATGTGCAGCTGCATGGCCAGCAAAAGAGGTAGAAGACAGGGGAGGCACTGCAGAGGGAAGGAGGAGAAAGATAAAGTGCATAAATCTAGCAAAAAGCAGGTTTCATCAGCTCTGATGCTTAGAGAACAATTTACTTTTTGAAGAGCTTATTGTCTAATAAGTTTCTACTAAAGACAGTATTTTCAAAGTCACATGCAGGTACTAACAACTTTTTCAGTCAAAATGAATTATACTAAAAAAGCTCAAACTGAAACTAAGATAGAAAAGTTAAATGAGAAGTTAGCTTCAAGACAATTCACAGTTTTAATACCTAGAGACATTAATTTCTAGGAAAACAACAGTTACAGCCAATTTCTACAGAAATATTTTCACAAATTGGAAGTAATCAAAATCTCTAAGATGAAAACTTTACTACATATCAAAAGCAACACCAGACTATTACTCTCCACTGGAAAGAACATAGACCAAGTATCAAAAGGTTACTAGAGCTATTTATGCTGACACAAAAGTATTTTTATAATTTTCTTTATTCACAGAATAAATTTTTTGGAGATGAACCATGGAAAATTTGTTTAAAACTTTAACACTCAGATAAACTCTGAACTCTTTGTTTCCTGATGGTTCACTGGCTTTGATAACATGATAGTGTAAGTGAATTGAACCTTTATGCCATTTCAATTTTAACTCATGAGCTGTTACAATATGAGCTAAACAGCCACATGAAAGGGAAAAAAAATAGTATTCTTAAACTGAAACATGCCACAAGGAATAAGAAGCAGCTTGAGGAGCATGATTGCAAGCATCACATTTCACTGTCATCTCTCATACCACGTATGGCCAAACAGCAAACATTCCCATTTTAAAACACATACAAAGCAGATTAATTCAGATTGCAAATATAACACAGGACAAATTAGTATAAATGCAGGAGTAGGAAAATTAACCTGGAAAGAACTTGCATGGTTCCAGTGAAGTACCACTGTCATGCCAGAGGCTGCAGGTGCACTAGAGACATTTGAGGTCACACCAGTCCACAAGAATGGAAGTACTCATCTGAGCTGCTAAAATGCGCTACAAAAGCTCTCTGCCATCAAGCACAGCAACTTAAATCTAAATCTTTGCTAAACACAAGTCTAGTGTGAGAGTAAACAAGGAGGTAAAAGAAAAAATCTTGGAGGTGAGCCTTGTTGCTCTCTAAATAGCACCAATGAAATGCTAAGAGCCTAAAGGTTAAAGCTGAACCCAAACAAAAGTGATTTTACACAATTCTTGTACAAATTTTTATTCTGAAAACAAGAGATTTGAAACATCTTCCCTAATACATGATCTACTATCACATTTAATGGTGAATAATATGAGTACTCACAGTTAGAAAAAATCCTGAGAAAAGATGTGAAGTTAACTACTATGTGATCGACAAATCCAGAACACTAATCTTGCTAATACTGAAAAACTGAAGGAAGGCAGACATTTTCCCAGAATTGATGGTTCCGAAAGTTTCTTTAGAGCTGCCTCCTGCAGCACAGATTCCCAAAAATCTTCCCTGAGGAGGTATCTTCCCGTTGCAAGATACCTCCTCAGTACAATATTCAGGAATCATAACAAGCTGGCTCTATTATTTTCTGTGAAGAGGACAGAATGCTTAGACGTGGACTTCAAAGGCAGTTTGTGCCAAGACAGCAGTACAACGAGCTTGCTATATGTACTGCAGTCTTTGACAATGTAATCCCCATAGACTTTGATAATGTGACCTAGGTGGTACAGAGTGGCATAACTTAAGGACACAAAGGCAAGTGATTAATTAGCCACACAGCTTGTTCCTACAAGACATACTCTCTTCACTCCTACACCGTTTTACAAATTAGTCTTTAAACTTAAAAAGCAACTTTACCACAACACTCAAGTTCAGTATAAAACATGATCCTACAGGAACAATCAGGTGTTGAAGTGAAACAGTAGTATAGCATTTGCTCCCAGTACTTATTTTGTCTGAAGAGGTCCAATCTCATTAAGGAGGAGAATATAAGCTTTTCCCTGAAGTTTAACAGGCAACATGATGTTTTGAATCTTAGTGTGTGCAACAACAAAGTTTTTGGAATCCATTATAAATATTCAGTAGAATACAAAAAGAAATGTTTCCTTTATATTTCAGAGACAGTATCTTCCTGTAATTCTATTGATACCTCTTTTTAGTTCTAGAAGTATGTACTTTTCTCTTGCCAAACAAAATCAGTAGCCTCTTGTCTATGTCCATCATGTCTGGGTATTCTACCTCAGAGCAGAAATCTCGACACTCAAAAGTCTTACATGAATTTAAGTGATCTATTATTTGAGTTCATTCCTTTTTAAAAGATATGCAGAAAATGCTCAAAGGCATTTTATTTTTCAATTTCTCAATTCTGATTAACAGGCTAAAACTAAAAAAAACCTAAAAATCCTCAATCCAATTCAGACAGACTGTTGCTGCTCTCTGAGACTGAAATTCAGCACAATACGAACTTTAAAGAGTGAGTAGACAGCATACAGTATTTTGACTGAAAAAAAATTGGAGAATAAGGTTTGTTAAGGTTTAGCCAACAGCATAAAATTTCTTGTTTCCAGGACTCTGAGGAACTATTTGAAGCACTTACAAGCACTTGCAAATAAATACTTTGTGTATGGCATGTAAGCACGCTCCAAGCAGAGATGCATTCTTGAATGTATATCTAACTCATCTGTAAAAATACTAAGACTGGTTCAAGTACACGGAATCTGACCTTCTCTCCTTTACTTGGTCTTTGGGACAAGCAGTAAAGGAAAGGAATGTGTTAGTTATGACTAAAGCAGGTCACTGATACATAGCCATGGATACAAAACTGTACAAATGTTACTACTCTTTAAGTTATTTAGTCCTTGTCAGTAACTAACATTATGTCACATGGAAAAGCCAATGAAAGAATTCTGCAGAAATAATGGCACACATGGTGTCACTGCCCTCTCTTGTATCAAAAGCACTAAATTCAGTGTAACTATTCACCAGAAAAAGAAGGAAAAACAGAGGCTGAAAATTAGACATCAAAAAAATGTTTTCACTGTAACTTAAAATTTATATTTTGCTTAGTGAAATAATAATTTCTCATTGTATCTAAAAAAAAATTAGAAACACTGCACAAATTAAATAGAACCTATTAGTCATGACAAATGTATTGAAGTTTTCTGCTACAATTGCACTGTCTTTAAGAGGTAATATGATTTGTGCAGTCATGGCTCTAGAAAGCTTGCAAATAAGAGGTGTACCTGCTACAAAATCTGTTATTTTAGGGAAAAGATGAACACATTACTCACAGTACAGTACTCATCTATATTTATGAGAGACAAAACCAAAAATATAACTACTTAGTGAAATTTCTCACACATATATTACGTCTTCTGTCATCCCAAGCTAGTGACCAGAACAAGATGAAATATGAGACTCAATTAAAACCAGATGTGCTTGCATTGTACAGTTTGCATGCAAGAAGGAATAAAACAAGCTATAGGAGAACAGCATAATGAATGTACAGCAAGCTTTCAGAAATGTTATGTGTTTCTATTATTAGTTTCTATTTAAATTTAAAATAACTCAACATTTTAAATGCACAAACCACTAAGGCTGTCACTATTTGAAAAAAATCTTAATGCTCCTTTCTCTTCTAGAAAGGCTAGACTTGACTGTAGAAACAAAATGGTGATTTTTCACATTACAGACTCCTCTAAAATGTGTTTAAGGACATCTGAGGCACTAAGGATTTGGAAAAACTATTAAAGGTTTACACTTCTCTTCCTGAACTGTCTGATGCAAATCTGCATCCTCAACCTCAAAAAGGGGGAGGGTAGAGACACTGAAATATTTAAGACACCAAATCTCTCTGAATTGTCCTATCTAAAATTTCAGAAGTGCTACAACAGAAAAGCAACATAGCATATGGTATTCAATCACCTTTTTTAAGTTTGGGGGATTTTTAAATTAAATTCAGCATAGGTCCAACTTCCACATTTAACTAATAAAAGCCACAAATCTATTTATTTATGCTGAGTTACTTAATAAAAATATAATTTTAACAGAATTGTAAAAATTAAAACTATACACTTTGGCTCTGCTCTTACTAATGGCAGTTCACCAGTTCTACTTAACAGGAAGCAACAGATCAATCACCCCAGTTCCAAACTGCCAAACATTAATGGTTTTATAGAAGACAAGAGGCAACATTCACTCTTACTTGTGCACCTCATGCTAGACTCATTGGTTGAGACTTGCTCCAAATCTTACATCCTATTCTCACCCCAAACTATTGTCCTGGTTATTGTGTCTACGTTGTCTGAGAGGAAAGAAGAGAAATGGGCAGCCCAAAGAGGAGTGTCAAAACAGATTCATTGTCACAGATACTCAAACTGGCACACAGAGGTATTTTGAAGAAAATTTTGATTCCAAGTACTACACTGGAAATCCAAAAGGTGAGACATATTTCAGAAAGTGCAATCACTTCCTCAATGTAGACTAAAAATCACTAGTTCCAAACATGACTAGTTAAGGGTTTTTATTACTGCAAATCAGCATTAAGAGTTTAAGTAAACAGAAATAAGAACAGTGAGGGGTATAGATAAAATACAATTGACTATCAGAATTTTTTTTCAACAGATGAGGAATAAAATGCTGGCAAAGAAGAGGTCTGATTGACAGCTAAACATCTGAATTGGTAGACTTTGAAAATGCACACTTCAAACATTCACTGTTAACATTTTCTTAGGTATAAACTTCATCTTTTTCTAAATCTGAAGATGAAATAAGGTTGGAAACTTTAGCTAATGCTATTTATGAATTGCATTACCTAATATGACAGAAATTAGTTTTAAAAATCCAGCAGAGAAGGAAGCAACATTCTACCCTACTTAACCACTTCAGCAAATGAAATGAGAACAAACCAAAGATCAAGAAACAGAAGTGACAACTTAGAAAACTGACAGTATTTTATATTAATAGTTTTATGGAAGATAAATGTTTTCAGAATAAAACCCTCAACAGATTACTGAGGCAATAGGGTTTTTTGTTTTTCACAGTTCCACCTCCCTATTTATTTAGGCATCATTCAAATCCATAAATATATATAGATATATAAAATGTCCTATTTATATGCCATATTGTAAGATATTTGGCACAGGATTTGAACATATAGATGACATTATCTCATCACTAGGTGACATCTAATTTTTTCCCACAAAATTCTAAAAGAATACAAATAATTGGCATTGATTGATCTCTGGCAATATATGCCAGTAAATGCTAAGTCTGCAAGTACGTGCTTAAGACAAAAAAAAACCTGCTATCAAAAGCCTTCTGTTATGTTTGGATGCAGATTCAAAGCTGCTTTCTGTGTTACTGCAATTTCAAAACCTACTGGTCAAATTAGAAATAACCTCAGCTCTGTAATAATAAGGCTTATGACAGCTTGCTTGCTCAGGCAAGCACTTCAAAATCTGAACAAAAATTATACAAGAGACAGTTAAAACAACGGGCTAAAATAAACCATACTGATATTTAACCTTTAAACTGTAATTCACTGTTGATGAATCATCAGCAGCTAGGAAAGGAAAGCCAGGCTTTCTCATCATTGAGTATAAATCTGAAGCCTAAATTTTTCAAGTCAGTTTAGCAAACAGATAAACAAACAGATCCACTCATATACAGAAGTGCTTGTCATCTTAATGTTCATGGCCAATCCAGAATTATGGGTTGGAGCCTCTCAATCCACCTGAACACTGAGTATATAGAAGCTCCATTACCTTCTGACAGCTAAAAGGAGACCACCTCCAAAGCTACTTCTGAAGCAGAATTGCCTCCCATCTCTGCTCAATCAGAATTTAACAGCAGGAGTACAGTACCGAGTGGACCCAGACTGGAGCTATGCCATACAGATGTTGTTGTCACAGACACCCAAAAAAACTGATGGTCAATCCAGACAGACTTTACATGCAATTCCACTCCCCGCAAAAAGCAAAAAAAGATAAATCTGAAGCCATATCCCACAATCCTTTACACTGCCTTAGCAGTACTTTCTGTCTATTTCACTGATTACCCAACTACCACAAGGAAAAAGTCTTCAGCATATTAAAAAAACAGGTGCACTGAAAAATAAATACTCAGTAGTATCAGTAACGCTACAGACAGTCTTGGAAAGTTTCTGTAGTTTATTTGCTAGCAATATTCCCTGCTCAGCATGCAATTATTCCCAGAACTGCAGGTTCCCTGCTACTACCTAGCAATCATTCTTTAAGGATTAGATTTGCCTTCTGTATGAACTGTTAATTGCTGTGGTCTAGTGTCTTATTTTTCCTTGATGAATTGTGTATATTAGGATAGTCAAAATCAGCACACAGTGGTTGCTGTAGATTGATGTTTAAAAAAAAAAGGAACAAAAGAGTTGAATTTGAGAAAAAAAAAAGGCAGACGTTTTATACATTTAGCAGTAACAGTTGATCAGACCTGTGCTTATAAACAGTTAGGAGAATTGCTGTATCATTTCATCTGAGAAGTATTTACTTTTGAAAGAACTTAGTTTTAAATTTTTTTGTTCATTACTTCCTTATAAGCTCTTCTGGACAGTCTGAGCAAGCAGCATTCTATAAATCTGTGCCCAAGAGTATAAAATTTTGGAAAAAAACCCTGACGGGTTTAAAATCACTTTCCCAAGTTTACAAACTCTCTAATGTATTGAGGATTGAGATAATTGCTCTAAAGATTTTGCTCTTATTTTAGCTGCATTTAGCAGCTAAAGGCAACCCTTGGCCTAAAGGCTTAGTATGGCCTGTAGGTTAGGCTGCAGTGAGAGTAGATACCTTCAGTGATAGCTGTTAAGTCAGAAGCAGCACTTACAGGTTTGAGCAGAAGTTAACTGCACACAAAAGGCTTCTAGTGGCTCAACAGGTCTTGAAGTTGTAGAGTAAGTACTCAAACTTGTGTTCACACAGGTGTTGACAGTCTGATTTCTGAAATTGCTGATGCAGGTTATAGAAAAATAAAATCAAAGGCTATGCTTGACAATAGCAGTCTGATACCAGCTCTTCAAGACACAGGCCAATCTACTCTTTTATAAAACAGAGGTTTAAAAAAGATATAAAAGTGTTACTTGATAGTTCAGCAATGATCTTTTCTGGGATGAAATACTTTGAACCTCATCAGTCCAAGTGAAAACAGCATCCAACCTGTGATCTCGTCTATGCAGCAGGTATTCTGATGTCCTCAAATTTCTCCCGAAAGAGTCATGCAGTGTCTTGTATTCATAGACCCTTTTTTCCTGGCCCATAGAGCCATTTTTCCGATTTCATTATATGGAAACTCCAACTACAACCAACAAAAATACTTGGAAAATTATTTGCAAGAGACATTGCCACTTTTCAGTTGTTCTGCTTTTGTAGATGTTCAATTTAAAACTTGCATGAAAATACCCAGGATGTGTTCATAAAAATTTCTGCAGTTCAAATACATCAAATATGGGTAAAGAGTGGGATATTTAAAAGAAAAAAGAAACAAGCAAACAGAAGTCTGAAATCAATTTCTTGCTGAAAAACAAAAGCCACAATTTGGAGGCTTGACAGGCAACTCTGCCATTTGCATTTCCATACCTAGTTCTCAGAGAGTCTGAGTTACTGTATGGGCCTGGGGTCAAAACATCTAAACAACTGTAACTTAAACATTCAGTTACTGTCACTTCCGGAAAAAAAAATGGTGATCAGTAAGCAGTTTCTCTTCATAGGGATTAAACCAAAGCAGAACTTTGGCTCAAGTTATTACCTCATCAACTCAGAGAGCCACTGCTGAAAGTTCATGATGAATGAACTCAGGTCACTTTATAGATTTAATGTCTTCTATCCAGAAATTTAATTCTTATTTCGTTAGATCTGGTTTGGGATATTTCTTTTTTGTTTGCCCTATAATTAGTCTAAATCTAAGTGACTTGAAATAACAAGGAAAAATTTAGAGCCAAAATGCTCAGTTAAGTTCCTTGACTGTATGCCAGTTCCCATACAAGCTAAAGAATACTCTTTTTTATAGCAAATTTCAATTACACATTCTGGAGAGAAACAAAAACCACATCAAAACACAAAACCAAACCACAGTTAAATAGGACAGGAACTTTCCAAGTTACTTAGTTTCTCTCCAACTACCTGAAAGGAGGTTAGTGAGGTGGGTGCTGGTCTCTTCTCTCAGGTAGTAAGTGACAGGACAAAAGGATATGGCCTCAAGTTCACAAAGGGTGGTTTAGATTGGATATTAGGAAAGATTTCTTTACCAAAAGGGTTATCAAGATTTGGAACAGGCTGGACAGGGAAGTGATGGAATCATCATCTTTGGAGGTATGTAAGGACACACGGATGTGGCACTAACGAACATGGTTTAGTGGTGGACTTGCCAGCGTCAGGTTGATGGTTGTCATCCATGATCCTAAAGGTCTTTTCCGAACTAAATGGTTCTATGATTCAATAACGAACTGCTTAGTAGGGAACTTCTAAGGGAACTTCTAATATTAGGTATAAATTCTATAAATCTGATCTAATTAAGAAAATTGCACAATTTGTAGACCATCTCAATTTATTTGCTGATGCCATACTGTATTTCTAGCTGGTATAACTGGTAGATCATCACTTTGAACATTATCGAGCCTCTTCCCCCACCCAACTCACCACCTCCTCTAACAAGGCCCATCACCCCCTCACCACATCCCACCACCCTTTCCCAGACACCACTGTTCAGGATAATGCAGACACTGATTTGTTTTCCATCGTCCTCTTTGTTCTTCTTCTCCTTTCACAATAACAGTTCTGGACAAGCAGCTGCTGCTACCCAGCAGAAGATTAAATAACTAAAAATGTGAGCAAGCTCTTCCTACTTCTCTGAGCACTACATTTATTGATTCACTGTAGGACTGTACGCCTATTTACAGGAGCAGTTAACACAGGAATTAGTGTAATTACTTATTCTGAAACCTTGTGACAGTCACAAACTCTTAACTACCTCCTTCCTTACCTTGGTTTCCATGCAAAGATACAGGACTCACTTAGCTTTTCTAATTGCCAGCTCTCCCTGCTCTGTCACTGTATGTCTTGTCTGGTCATGGTTTGAAAAGAAATGCCTCAAAATTTTGGAAGAAGCAATTAAAAAAAAGACTTTGACGTGGAAAAAATACCTAACTAACAAATATCAATTTAAAAAATTGCTTTTCTGTTCTTCTAAAATATCACCCAACAGAAGTTATATGAGTTTTGTTGAATTTCGCTCATAGACAATTGATTTACAGCATAGTCAGTAAATAATCCCTGTTGCCACCAGCTTGCTCTTTGGGACAAAGAAATTCACTTGCAGAAAGAGTATAAGGGTACTGGCACAGGCTCTTAATGACCACGTGCCAAATGTCTGAGTATATTGGGAAATCTATCCAAAATCCTAACTAAAACCTCAAGCTTTCATGGGTCAGGCAAGCAGTGATGTTTCTGGTTCTATCCTTCCTCCCCCAGAGGAAAGAAAGCATGAGGAGGAATGTCAAGCAAAAAGTTGTATTTATTCAAAGTCTTCATGAAAGCAAATTACTCATTTTATGGCATTTCTGATCCAGAACTCAACATAAAAACACTGAAGATTGCCGGCATGGATCTTATGGGAGACAAGCACAACTCCTTAAATTCAAGACATGATCCAATTTCAGTTCACACATTTACAGGCAAAAAAAATCCCTGAAGATTTACTTATGAAATCTAATTTTTGAACAATACTGTACTTTGTTAGTGGAACAGTGTGTAAGTAAAGTATAAGTAAAGAGTAAAGCAAATAAAAATCTTCATATTTTCAAAACTCTTTCTGCAAAATTGTCTTGTAGAAACAGTGATTAACATCACTGTATCAACACTTAAATATTGCATTACACTATTTCTTCTTGTGGGTAAGTATCAACAGATACATTACATCAACAGAGACATTGAAAATTACTGAATTGAAGAAAGCAGTGATTTTTTACAAGGCTGCCTTTTAATTTTTTAATCTTTTCAGCATGCTCTAAAAACTTGTTTATGATTATTATTCCCTGTCATATCAATTTAGCTCTTCCTTCTATAATGCGAATTACTTCCTGCACTGTTATGCTCTGGGCTGTCTCCAACTCATCCATTAAAAATCCTGTGTTTGGAGGGAACAAAGAAAAGCTTGTCTTATCTTTTCCAACAAGTTTGTTCAGCAAACAAAGCCCATGTCCACAAACACGGTAGTTATGCTGAGATTCTGACTAAGGATTTCCTTCTTCTCTACCGTGTCTCCCTAATCATTCCATACATTTTAAGTTCCTTCTGAGCAAGAAAATAATTCAATTCTACCTAGAAAAATTACTTGCTCTTACTAAAGCAGGACAGTACACAATGTCATTCGTGTAATTTCAAACCTGCATCTATCTGCAGTTGGAAAACAGTAATAACCTTTTCTCAGCTAACAAAGACACAACAAGCCCCTGGAATGTCAAGGAAATCACAAGTCCTACTGGAAAGCCCTTTCCCTTCATTTCACCAGGGTTTCACCTACCACTTTGGAGCTGGGGCTTTTCTTTGCTTGTGTGCACGCAGCTTTTGCTTTCTTTTTTTTTTTTTTTGAAGATTAAAATATCTTCATCTCAGCTCCTGACTTTTCCCTTTTTTTACCCTTCAGATTCTCTCGCTGACCCTGCTGCATGGAATTAAGTATGTGGCGACGTGGGGATTAGCTGCTTATCACGGTTTATCTACAACAAAAATATTTAAGCAGAATTTTTACTTACTGGTACAGTCAGTGTAAAGGGTTAATATAAAGCCACTTACAGGAAAGCACAAGTCTTTGCGTTTAGGAACAAAAACTTTCATGCCTGCAGTTATTTTAAATGTGTTAAACCTTACTTTAAGAACCTCTACAGGAGAACAACACTTCTGGGTAATAAAAAAAGATTAGACTGCTCCAAGATAGATGTCACCATTTTTCTCTCTCAAATTACTGAATTCAGACCAAAAAAAAAAAATCCTATTAAAAAAAAAAACCAAAAACAAATGAAGAAGTATTAGGCAATATAAAGCATTGCTATGAGAATCTGAATCATCCATGGGATTTGCCTGCTTTTTAGAGACAGAACAGAAGCAACAGGTAGGCTAAGAGCATGTTCTTAATTCCCACTACGCAGCAAGATTACATATGCATTGCATATTTTTAATAGACCAAAACTGGACATATATATGCTTATATATACTTTTATATGCTGAATTCAGCTTAAAAAAAAAAAGAAAAAAATTAAAAACAAAAAAAAAGGCACACAGACTCCAGTAAAACAAAAGGGGTCTGTTGCTTTTTGTAGTGTCAACCTCTACATGCAACCAGGTATGATGACTCTGTATTATTTGAATAAATACTCTTATCAAAAGGCAGACAGTACCTAACATCTGCTCACAACTTGAAGCACATATGCCACTCTGCAAAGGTTTGTTTTCAAGATATAAATAACTGGTAGAGGTTTACAAGAATCTGTACATTTAAGCATATATCATGGCTTCCACCGGACAGACAAAATGTCTTCAAAACAGATACTGGTTTTGGGGAAAAAAACCTAAAAAACCTTATTTCTCAAAAAAAACCCCTAACTAGAAAATTAATAGATTTTCCTGTATTGCAAAAGAGGACAGATTTTGCTTTCCACTCCAAACTACACAAGGGAACTCAAGCTCCAACCTCACAAGGTCACTCGCCCCTTCAAACTATACTGCAAGGTCTACTTCTGCTGTTTACTTGTTTATGTGGGTTTTTAAAGTGAATGTGTGATAAATACTGCAATGACAAGCTTCTGAACAGACTGGAGCAAAACCCTGCAAATTCACTGCATCATGGAAATTAAAACAATGTGTGATTATGTATTTTAAGACCCTCTCTTATCTGAAGTTGTCATGAGAAACATGAGCGAGGAGTATAATTTCAAGGAAGTCACTGTTTATTAGTCTTGGGTGCTTCTAAAAGGTTCTCTGAAAAAGTACCATTGCATTTTCTTTGGCAGGACCTCCAGCTGAAGAACTACACCGATCAATTACATTTCACCACTTACCAGTTAGATTTAAATGTAAATAGCCAGGCTACTATTGAGACTTCTTGTCAAATCTTCACTTCTATGTTATCAACAAAAAGAAAGTATCATAGAAGGGAAAAAAGTGAGTGGATCATTTACTGAATACTCCACCTATACAATTGGCAAATAATTGCAACTTATTTTTGTCATAATGATTTATCTGGAGCTAAGAGGAAACAAGAGGAGAACTTAAGGCTAACCAAACCAAGGTTAGTCTGGATTTTGATATCCAACAGATATATATCGTGTCCATTCACATTTAACCATATATTTTCAAGTTTAAATCTGGTGCCAGTTAGGTTTCCTACAAGAAAATGCAGGGGAAGTGGAGGTAAGGTAAGATGACGTGGTTTTAAATGACACTTTCCTCTTTGGATACTACTGAGAAGGAAAATCTTCCACGAGGTTGAGGCAGTGTTCAACCCTCAGCCACTGGTTGAACAAAAAGCAGGATAGGAAAGAAGCTTCTGGCTTTAATTATAGAATATGGTTGTTTTAGTTTCCTGTTTCCAATCTTACCAAAGGCATGTTTTGCAATTAAAATCACATAAAATGTTTAACCACAGGGGTCTAATGAAAAGGTCCTGAATCTTAAGAGACACACAGGAAGTTGTGTCTCAAATTTCTTGAGCTTCTCAACTCCCATATGCAGAACTGCTGACTATCCTCTTAACATTTGCCCATAAATTTCATGTCTGGTAAATAGCAGGCTCATCACAGCTGAGGATACAAAACATCTCTCTGCTGGCACCAGTTGTTCTGAAGAAAAAAAATCTTTGGAGTTTTCTGAAACATCTAACAGTTAGGTGTAAAACCTGACAGACTGCATACACAAACTGATGCTTGCCTAATCTTTTTGTTCTTTTGTTTGCTTTTAGCAATAAATTAATGGAATCATATCCTCTTGTCTTGAACACTCTCTACAGAAGCGACCCAATATGCCTCCTGGATTACTAGTGTTACTTAATACACACTTGACAACTCCAACCATACCAAACCATCTGTAGGTCAGAAGCACACATTACATGTTCACTGCTCTGTAACTGGTATTTCAGTTCACAGAAAGCAAGATGTAACAATGTCTAGAGGTTACTGCCTATGACTCCTGACACAGTAAGTAAGTTTTGTATCATCTTAACAGAGCAAAAATACATTTACCTACATTTTTCTCAGTCTCATGATATAATGAGGCAAAGGGTATTGATAAAGAAAGAAGTGGCAGTGTGTCTGCCTGGTAGCTTAAGACATACTGAAATCTAAATTGCTCCAAAACCCTATTCAGGTATCATGTATCAGCTTTGAAATTATCATCATAACAACCATCACCATGGGGTGTGGGCAGCTCAGACACCAGACACTTTTCAGAAGGTCCCTTGCAAACTAAATCATTCAATGATTCACACTTACGATTATTCATTTGTGCCAAAAGAGACACTAAAGCCTCATTAATATCTCCATCAATGATAAAAAGCGCAAGCTTTGACAGCAACTGACAGTTTATACGTGTTGTATTCACAGCCCCATTTTCTAAAAATATACTCTTTGTTGTTCTCTTATAATGGTTTACAGGTCAGAAGTATGAGGCCTCTAAAAGCATATCAAAGCGTTTTGGTCTCCAACTAACACAACTCTGGACAACTCTTGCTGTGTCCAGAACTTTTGTTTTTCCATGCATGAAAAATAGTAAAAGTGGTTCTGCTAATGTGCTACCAGCTCACTGTTACTGAAGAAACTGTCAGTTTTTATACAAAAGATAGGCTTAAAAAAATACCACTATTCAGCCCTAGAACAGTAGGTGGTGAATTAGGCACATTCTTTGTTTTGAACACAATCAATTCTCCATAAAAGTCAATGGCACTGTGGTAGAAGTATTGTTATACAAGAGCTCCAGTTAACAGAATATATTCCTTCAATGTGAGAGCTATTACAACCAAAGGAAAGCTCTCTGCACACAGTTATGCTTAGTAAAGCGCACTGAAACACTCCTCCAAACATCTTGGTGGGAGTTTTGACTGGAATAAAAAAACAAATCCCAAAATCAAAACTCACCTTATTTCCACACAAACAAACGGCTGATTGAAAGCATCTCGTGTTTCAGTGGAATCAAGATTCCACTTCTTCACTCTCCACCAGATTTAGCAAAGACCACTGTTTCAATAGACCACTGCATGCCCAGAATAATCCAGAAGAGGTGGGCTCTGAGGTCTTCCTTGAACATCTATTTTAAGACAACACTCATGAAGCAATAAAGGATCAGCTGTGCCCTAGGGACATGAACTGCGCAGAACCCAACACACTGTATTACCCTGAAATTCCTGTCTCTTTGATCAACCAGATGAGTTTTCCTGACATGTTCCCTTCCCTCCTTACTCCAAATTTCCTTCAGGAGCATCCATCTTTCTGTGTGCAAGAAGGCACACAATCTTTTTGTGATTATTACAATTTAAGGTTAATATACTTCCACTATTTAAAGCAGTATCATAAGTGGTCAAAACACAACTTCAAAAGGTACTCTTTAAAATACTTTGAGGCAATTAAAACCCAGATCACACAAGATCTTTTATTTTAAAAGTTAACTTGATCTTATTTTAAGGTACTGTTGGACAGAAGTCTCTACACAATCTTTGCTTTTGTACTTCATGAAAAAAATATTGTGCAGGAGAACTGAAGATTCACTGAACTTTCTTAAACCACTGAGTAAAGGATGAAAAGAAAAACTTGAATTCTCTGAATTCATCACTACTTTAATCAGAGGATGCATTAAATAAATTCAGCTCCTTTGTATGTAATTGTTACACCTATGCCCATCTAATATAAAAAAAGTATTCTGACTAGTGAAACAGAGGTGGTTTTATCCTTGCTTTGATTTGTATCTACCATTTTTTATGGCAGTCATTACAGGGCTGTATCCAGCACACATTCACATAGCCTCAACAATGTGAGACATGTTTGCTCAACTTTACATCATCTTCCCAAAATAGATGACAAGACAGTCCTGGGATACTTTTACAGGTAGATACTGAGGTCAGCACAAGCTTTCATCATGTTTTACTTACAAAGTAAACACACAGATACTGCATGGTTTCATTCGGCAAGTGAAAGACCAACTGCTTAGTGGAGAAATACTAACAAATGATCAATAGTGAGAACCTATATTCTCATCTTTAGACATTCTTTAAGTTAGTGAATTCCCCTTCTGAACATCCACTGCTTGGCAGGGAGTTCACAGCGAAGCAGTAAAAGCAAACACATACCAAACACATTGAAAAAACTGGTTGCTGTTCAGCTGAGCTGACACAGGAACACAAGTGCAGATACTACAACATGGCTTTGTGGGAAACTACGACCCAGCACTATGCACTCGGACAACATAAAACTCACACTCAGGAACAGATTAAATCAGCATTTTTTTCCAGTAACAATTGATGGGATAGGCAAAACACAGGGCAGAAAAAAAGATATTAAGAACAGACCTCTTTGATGTTTTCTATCTACCATCATACCAAAAAAAGATTACTCAATCTGTTGTTTAGGACTGAGTAACAGTTTAAGACAAACAGGAACCCTTCTGCTCCATGACACAACAGTGTAAAAATTGGCAGTCAAGGCTATGCCTGCTGTCCCCAATAGAATTAAAGCTATGCACATAGGAACATGCTCCTGCAAACTCCGATTTTGCTCAGTACATTTCTGTACTGAGCAAAATTAACACAAAGAACAAAAACATTTTAGAATTGACAGGAACTACCTGAAATAACTAGACTTTGCAAATGACATTTTCATTTTGTAAAGAACATTACCTAACTTGATTTATTCCTACTTTCCAAAAAACCACCCACTTCTTCCCATGAGAGTATTTTTATTTTGTTCATCAATTTAGTCATGTAATTGATATCAAAGATTGCATCTGTTGTGTATGAAAAGGATAAAAATAATTCAGCAATGTCAGTGGAAGTGAGTGTTATTTGCACTTCAGCAGATCACCACAAGTTATCTCATCTGCAGTTGCAAGTTCATGCATGTCACCTGTCTTAAATGAGAAACTTTAATAGCTCACTTCTACCTCTTTTTTCCGTCTCAAGTAGACAAGTTACATATTTAATGTATTAAACAGGAAATGATGAAATGACCTTTCAGAAACACATACGATCTAAAAAATAAACAAAATACTTGCAAAATAATTTGTATTGAGGTCCAAAATTACATTACATATTCCCCTTTGTCTGTATTTCACTTCTTTCACTTGTTTTTTTTTTTGTTTCTTTAAACTTTAGTGAAACTGTTTAGGTAACAAATGATTAGTCAAAATAAATAAATTCTGCTCACTGATTCAGAGCAGAATCCAAAGGAATGGAAGATCATACAACTTAGGGGGAAAAAATTATGTGCAACCAATAAGCAAGACTTCCAGGAACTTTTATTTAAACTTTGATTATTCACTCCTGGGGAAAAAAAATCTCAAATGAAAAACAGTCATGCAAAATAGAGGAATCCATCTCAAAAAAAAAAAAAAAATCCTACCAGTAACCATTTCTAGAATATCTACTAGTTTATAGCATTCTTAACTTTCAAGGAAAAGTGCAGATGGGACATAAGGAAAATGTTCACTGAGAGGGTGGTTAGTCACTGGTACAGGGATGTGCTTACTGCATCAAGCCTGCCAGAGATCATGGAATGTCTAGAGGCCACTCTTAGTTATATGGTTTAGTTTTAGGTAGTCCTGAGAGGATCAGGGAGTTGGACTTAATGATCCTCACAGTTCCCTTCCAACTTGAGATATTCTATGATTAACTCAGCTATTCCAGGCACTAAAAATAAATATGCAATTAACTGTTCTTCCAGAGCCTCAAACATTATCTCCACCTAAATTCCTAGGCAGGGAGGAAGACACAACCTAGATCTCTTCAAGGAGGTCCAAAACTAAGTTTACAGTACAGGGGTGAGAAGTGAAGTAAAAAAAAAAAAAAAAAAAAAAAAAAAAAAAAAAAAAGAAAAAAAAAACCC
>VZSE01002398.1:158558-187979 GCA_013398275.1 Promerops cafer | reverse complement strand
AAAAAAAAAAAAAAAAAAAAAAATCTTAAGTTTATTCATTTATCTGAGCATTTCCACTGGAGAAGCTATTCAAACAGTAAAGAGTTCAGCACAGCCACTAGGATTTCAAGGAAAGGATAAGGGTTTCTTTGACTTTTGAAATGCATTATGGCTGTGTTTTTTCTTTTATTTATGGAAGAGAAAAAAAAATCCCACTATATACTGAACTAGGAAAACTGGGATTTATATCCACTTTAGTGCATTTGCTGCCTTAAAGTCTATTTTAAGATACATACTAATTCTGACACAGCTCTACTTCCATAAAGAAAAACAAGAAATTGTCTCATTGCTAGTTTGCCCAATGGGTATCAGAGTTCTGAATCCAACTAAAATGCTTTTGCAAAATCCTAAGATCCAGTCTGTTCCCTCTTCCCTGTGTTTCACAAGAGTAAAAGCCCCAAAGAACTGAAAGATCTACAAATATAATATTGTGAGCTTCCTGTGACAGGCATCCTGTCTTCTGAATTTAAACAGCTCTTTGCACAGGAAGTCAACATAGACTCACAAACAGAACTCATAACTATTGTATAAGACAAAACAAAAACCCAGTTTATTTGAAAAATCTGATGCCCCCAATAGATTCCAGACCACTAGGTATGAAAATGAAAATTCTATTAAAAAAGCCAATAATGTAAGCATCCTCTTCACTTCAAATTTTTGCAGCTGCTATTGAGCACCAAACATGCCTCAAGATCATCAGAAATAAGGAGCAACATCTTTGCTCTAATATTTGCATACTCTCTGTGGTGTCCATTCCAGCATAGCCAGCTTTCAGGAAGAAACTTATTGACCAAATTCAGCTCCAAATTTTCTTCCAGTCTTAATACTGTCTGCAGGGTTTTCATTTCAGGGAACAAAATTAGGAAGCTCAGTGCATAATTATTGCTTTTCAGTACCTTAAGCTACATGCTCAAGCCCACAGGTCCATTTCTTCCAGTTGCATGGAGCAGAATTTTTGAAATGTTTTGTTGCACAGTGCAGCAATAGTATTATGTCAAACAGACCTTTAAAAAAACATTTCATCTCTTAAAAGGGAATAGCCTTAGCAAGATGACTTTAGAATAAAATTCTCCCCCAAACTGCATTACTATTAAAGACAAGCTCTTTTTATGATGCATACAAGAATGCAGAATACAACCCTGTGACTGAAATAGGCTGTAGTTGAAAGACCTTGTACTAAGGCCAGGATTAACTAGAGAACCAAAACATCAACTGCTTGTACAAACATGTAATTTTAACATGACGATATAAAGAGAAAAAAAAGGGGGGAGGGAAACGGTCTCTCTTGCTAGTTATGCCACCAAAATATGCCCAGAGCTCATAACCTTCAGTTTCTTTCAGATTCTAAAGAGCAGCATCAAATGATAGGAGATATTTCAGGTGTTTGAAACAAGGGAAATGCAAGGCAATGAAGATATATTTATATATGCATAACATGGTTCACAGAACGATAGAATGGATTAGAAGGAACCTTAAAGATCATCTAGTGCCAAGCACCTTGCCATGAGACAGAAAATTTATTTTTTAGTGCATGGGGGTTTTTTCTGAATTTGACCTAAGTTTCATACTCTGACTTGGCAGGTCACTGAGGAGTTAAAATGCGATGCAGCAAACTCTACCTGGTACTTTAGTGATGGCTATCCAACATGCTTGTCATTTAACAGACCAAATCCCACCTGTAACGAAAGTGCTGCATTTTCAGCAGGAAGGCTGCTGTTTTACCCACTGTCTAATTCCATATTTGGCCATGGTCGTGAATCTAACCAAACATACTTTAGTTTCAGTTTGATCTGAGAGCTTCATTTCCCCCTCTGTTCTGGACGGGTAGAACGTGTTACTATTAGTAGAGGCAGTAGCAACACGGACTTTTCACGGCTTCATTTCAAGCACAAGCACAGGATGCACACACACTGCTGTATCACGATGCCAGCAAACGCTCCCGTATGCTTATCTCTAAGCATATGCAACCACGTCGGTATTTCAAGCACTTCTGTCAATGCACAGGCAGCTCTGAAAGCTATCTGGCTTTCATGAACACTCTGAAACATTATTTCGTACACCGCTGATACTTCTGTATTTTNCTCTGGTGAGAATGCCCCGATCACGAAAACGCCAGGAACAGCGAGTCTGGTTCCTGCTTCCCATCAGAATCATGATGGCTTTGGAACTCCACACGTCTATAAGGCTCCATCAATGGTGCCACACACGGCGAGTGTACACCCGGTGTACAAGTGGCCCCAGCTTCCCAGTGTCAGTGAGACCCCGGCCGAGCAGTGAGAAGCGCAACAGCGCCGAAAAAGCGAGGGAGCTCCTCCCACCTCTGTCGTTCAAGACACCTATTCCTAATTAACCTGAGAAATTTTTCAAGCCGCAGACCACGGGGGCAGCAAGACTACGAAGCCTCTCGTTTTCCTCTGGGAAAGCAGCTCCCGCTGGACGCGGCTCCGCTGGGAGGCCCCAGCGGCCCCGTCCCGGGCTCCGACGGCCGCCCGGGTACTCACCGCTGGGAAAGGGCTCCATCTTCCTCCCGGAGTCCGCTCTCAGCGGAGGCGCCGGCACAGCTCTTCACTCCTCCTCCTCCTGCCGCCGCATGCTCCCAGGACGGGCTCAGGCCGTGCCCACCGCCAGCACCGCCCCGCCGGGGCCGCAGCCCACGGCTCCTTCCCTGGTCGGCAGCTTTTTCAGGAGAGGCAGCAGCGGCCAACCAGCGCCCGCCGCTGCCTCAGCGCTCGCTTCCTCCTCGCCCCTGGCTGGGCCCCGCGGCACCGCCTCCTCCCCACATGCGCCCGCCTCATGCCAGGGATGCCGGGGCGGGCTCCGGACGGTGAGGGTTTGGGTGTCGGAACGTGGCGGCCTGTGGGCCGCTATGCAGGGCTGGGGGACCCGGCCGCGGCGGCACCGGGTCCGCTGCGCAGCGGCCGCGCAGGCCGTGGCTGTGCCGCCGGGCCAGCTTTGCCTGTATGTCCGTGCTGTGCGCTTTCCGTCGCAATTTAACCTTACTTTTTATTTAAAGAAATAATTCCCTTATTATCCGGTAGTGTTCTGCTGTGCAAGACGCAAGAATCAAAAGGCACAACAGATTATGTGAAATGTGATCAAAATGATGCTGCAAAGAAAAACTGGGTAGTGTTCCAGGAACCAAACACAGACGATCAAAACAAGGAATTATACAAACCGGACCTGGTATTTGTGAAAAAGATCCAAGCATGTACGGTGGATGTCACCATGAAATATGAAAAGTATTGAAACATCATTAGAAGTTGTGGGAAAAGTAGAGAAGTATAAATACCTTCAAGAACAAATTCAAAAACTAAAAAATGCTACAAATACTGTATTTGTGGGTTTTCCATTAGGCATATGTAGGAAGTGGCATCACACAACTGTGAACTTTTGAAGGTCCTGGGTCTCTCCAGCTTGAGGAGAGAAGACTGCCCATGCTTTGGTTTTCGGGGCACTTTTTAGTTCTGTGGACATTAGGTACATGTTCGCTGGTAAAGCATGTAGTATTGTATCATCTTAACCTATCTAATAATTAGTATCTAACATCTTGTGCTACTGGGTTTATTGTAATATGCATTAATACCTATAATGAAGTATTGATAGGTGACAGAAACACCTGCTGCCAACCCCTGTACCCCCAGAGGAGTTGGGACACAAGAGATAAAAGCTTGTGATTATGGCTGAACATCAACAAAGATTGAAGGGGAACGCCATGAACCTAAAGCCACTGCAATCCTCTTGGCATTAGGGAGGGATTGTATGTAGAGATGACAAAGGAATCATGGTGTGATATGTCACATACCATCAATTTGGGACAAAATTTTCCTGATGTTGATCAAGGTGGGCAGGCCATCTATACTTAACCTGGAAAAAGAACATACATAAATTATATGTGTTTAATACTTAGCCTCCTTATTGACTTGCCTGCCCCCTGCTCCCTGACAGCTATGCTCCTGCTATCATCTAATTGACTGGCTAAGTTTTTTTCTTAATGCAGGAGATTTTTAAACACTGATTTTTGGGAAAGGAGAAAATGGAAATTGATTATTCCCAAAGAACACAATTTTGATGCCCCATATTAATTTTCAAAATGAAAAAATCTGAGGTTAATTGTTCTTTGGGTAAAGAAAGGGACAAGGGCCAGGGGTCCACAAAAGCCCAGGGGCTAGTGCAGTCCTGTACCTCTTCTCTGTGTTTCATAAACCTAGAAGTGCACTTTTTCACACATGATCATGTTTCACAGACTTAGTTATGGTGACAACTTTGTAGCACAATCGAGGTCAAAGTCATGGTTTGCACTAAATTCTTGGAGTTTAACACTGGCCCTAGTGTTGGCACAGAGCTAAGTGAGTTTTAATAACCTTTTACATATTCTCAGACACTCCTTAACATATCACAACAGCCCATCCTCAAAAGAAAAACTCCTTTAAATTATTAAATCATCAAATAATTTCTTTTAATAGGATGACAGGTCTCTAGAGCTTTCTTTTCAAAGCGCTAACCCTGTCTGGCCTATATTTAAATATATTAAAGAAACAATACCTATGTATCTAACTTTGCTGGGATTCTACACAGTGTCATGCAGAGGCTGCAGAGAGGTCTGAATGGTGTTCTTTGAGCACCTCATCACTTGCTTTCACCATTCTTCATTTCTGCCAATTAAAAATCCTTAATTAGTATAATGCATCTTTGGGAAGCTAAAAAGCTAAAATAAGATCACGCTCCATTACATGTGCAGAGATTTCCATATCCAGATTTTTCTATTAACATCAAGTTTTAAGATAATCCAATGGGAACTAGTCATACAGAATAAGTCAGGTATAGAGCTCATTTCACAGTAGCACTGTTTGTACTATAGTAGCAGAACAAGGGTTTCGCTGTAGTTTTGTGTAACATCATTTAGAAAAAAAAATTAATGGATTTGAAGGTCCATCTTTGCTTGTGTTGGTAAAAAGCTAGAATTTCTACAATATGATACAAAAAAAAAAAGTGCCTAAAAGTTACAGGTCCTTTCCACTATAAAATACATAGAGTTTTTAGTTATAGCTTGTGAGTCATTTGTAGAAGTGAAGAATTTTAAATTGTTTCTTTTTTTCTGATTTTAAGTCAAGTATTACCACAATCTCTCCCTTTTTTTTATTTTTAAGATGCAGAATAAAACATTTCTGTCATTGCTCAAAGTCCTAAATAAACCCTTAGAGCATCTGCAATAACCTGTATTGTGCCTTAGTTTGGTAGCATGCATTCAGCAATATCTTAATTGAGATATATGTTAAAATATATTTGACAGCAACCCTGCACACTTTTTACCTTTGAAGACAAGCCATCTCTAAAGAATGCTTTTAGACACCTGGAAACATGACTCAGACTGTCTTTGTCCAGTTTCTTTTTCTCATGAAAGGCACAGAGATTTCATGAACAGTACAAGTGTTGGTAGACACTTGGGTGCTTTTGACCCAGTGGAAATTCTTCAATTGTTTTCAACCAGATCTGCACGTAAGAAGCAACTACACACAGTAAAGCTTTGTAGCTGAGAAGTTGCCAGGCCTCCAGGGGCTGGAAGGAAAGGGTTCATCAGTCTTGCTAAAACATGTCAGAAGTAGCCCAGACTCAGGTGTGGAACTGGTGAATCATTTGTCTGATAATCTTAAAATAAGATGAAAAAATTGTCCCGACAAATACTTGTGCCTAAAGCCTGAGCTGAGAGATAAGGAATAGGGAAGTTCTTTTTATTCATTGACTGAAGTGGTTAATACTACTGATTAATATATTAACTTCTTCCTGAATGTGAGGTTTCGTATTTAAAGCCAACATTGTTTCTTTGGTGTGCACACCACTGAACAAATCTGACACCCTGATCCCCTGCCAGCAGGAGCTACAGCCAGTTGTAATCACTTTTTGCACAGAGTACTGTCCCAAGCAGTCCATAGCACTGTTTGCAAAATAAATATCCTTATCTATGTGTCTATTTCTACACGTGTAACCAGTTAAATAATTAAAGTAAATAATTTTGTGAACAGTGGAGCAAAATGAGGCATGCTTGTTTTCATATATCTTAACTCATTGCAGATTCTTGCCAGAAGAAGCAGCTGCTTCCACAGAAGTGTCATTGCTATCTGCTTTGTGTTGTCTTACAACATACCTTTCAGCAATACGTCCTAGATAGATGTTCCTCTTTTTTAATAGAGTGTGGTTAAGTCCACACTGTTACCTTGCCTCTCGCCATGTCTGTCTCAGAAACATTAAGACCATTGTGTATTTTCTTAGAATCCAGAAAGCTTTTCATTCTCTGTGGCCTACAACAAGGATTTGACATAGTGTCCAGCCCAAGTTGCAGTCCCATTCTCAGTAGTCATGTAGAAATGAATACCTGTGGCACATGAGCCTTTGGGTAGATTACAGTGCTACATTACAGATAAAAAACCCCAGCTATTGTAAGGAAGAATCATAACAGGGTTAGAACACTGGAACATTTTATTGTGGTGTAGTCACTTCACCATAAATGCTTTTCTTGCTTTGCTGATTTTGTTTGAGTCGTAAAAATAAATAAGCTACTGTAAGAACTTTCAGGTCCTAAAATTAAACCAGTGTATTTTTCTCTTTCGCTTGGAATATTGCTAGCATGTTTATATCTCAATTCTAAAGACGTACATCTAGTGTTTAGTTTCTTTAAAAAAGTATGTACTGTCTAGAAACTATCATGTACTATAAATATATCCACCAGGTAGCACAGAAGTGATTTGCCAGTTTTTGTGGCTGGAATGCCATGGGGCATGATTCATAAGTTTCTTTTTCCATAGGAGAAATTAGGATACAGTTAAGTGTGATGATTTAGGCAGATCTAACAGCTTGCCACGTTCCAAAATGGCAGTGTCCTTTTCCCTGCTCAGTTCTTGCCTCATGTTTCACTGCTTACCTTACACCAACTCTAATGCTTGCTATATTCCTCTGCAGGCTGAGTTCAACTTTTCAGCTGCCTAATCTGGCAGAAAACTAGTTCACCAAAATAGTGGATAATTTAATTTTGGGTTACAGAGTTTTATCAGAATCTGCAAAGTATCTGGACAACAATAGCAACAAGAGGGCTCATAAACATGCAGCTAAGCAACCTCAGCTCAGAATTCTCCTCTGCTTTCAGTAATAAACTATATATGCCAGTCTGCCCCTTAGGGTTCTGTTCTTCAGCTGATCCATAAATCATCCCTAGGTTTGTGTCTCTTTCCAGTGATTCCATTCTCAGCTCAGCTCGGGAAGCAGTCACTTCCTCTTATCCACCATAAATTGAAGCTATATAGCATTGAAAATAACCATTCTTAAATACTGAGAAAAAAAATGGTAGTAAATTGATTCACTAGGACAGAAGTTTTATACAGTAGGAAGTCTGCCCACAACAAATCCACAGTGAAAATTTTAAAAGCACTTAGTATTGACAAGACTTATTTCTTCTTGAAATCAACACTATTTGACATCAAGAGTAGTAAAGCAACAATGGTAATGGATTTTGAGAACTTCAATTACTGTGCTTAATGAATAAGATATAAACAGGATGCTTAATAAATAAGATACAAATATAAGTATCCCATTTTTTATAGCCAGAATAACACTGGAATTTAAGTAGTCATCCGTGGTCACAGCTCATCTCCAAAGTACCCCGTTAAGCAACTGAATAGCATTACTTTCTCCTTTTCAAACTGGAGAGCTGCTGAAGAGCTATGATCTGAAATTATCAGCCACTTATCAGATGCAGTGAAAAAATAGCACTATTTATTTAATGAATTTTTATTAATGTATTTGTTAGTCTTTGTCTAGTACTACAAAGTTAAGTGATGTGAATCATGCAAGTATTGAATATGAGAAATGTGAGACTGATGAACCATCTGAAGTAACTTTGCTCCTGATATGCTGAGTTCTGTGAACATGCCTACCATAAGGTACTAAGCTGGTTGATGTGTTCTGATCTTCCATAAAGCAGAAGTAAGCACAAGGTGTAGTGGAAAGGTCAGTGTAAAACATCCATATTATTACACTCTGAAGTGTTCAGTGTTGATACCCCTAGTTTGATTCTATTTGCACAGGGCAATGAGGGCAAAACCCCTTGCATCCATTAAAAAGATTACAAAAGAAAATTGTGCAAAACCAGCGTGACTAATACTTCTGTAGCAAAATAGTGTACTTCAGTGATGCTCTCTCATAGTCTTAAATTATTTAGTAAGCTGTAGAGCTTTTACTTGCAACGAAAATATAACCTTCAGTCAGATAGCATATATTAAAGGATAGGGAACATACCATACACTAAACAAGGTGCACATGCCAGTGGCATCTGTTAAGCCACAGTACTCTAACTTACAGCATCTCAAGACAACAAGAAAGCATAAAGTCTGGCCAATGTGTTTGAGCTCTAATTCAAGTATATATTCAGAAACTAGAGTTCTTTCCACTTGCCTATGGTGAATTTTTCAGTGGTGTATTTATTTCACTGAAAGTCTATCCACATGTTGGCAGCGTTCCTTTAAAAACAAATCTTTGAGAAAGGCAGGTAGCAAATGACTTGATACCACTGTGTTGAGGAGACATATCCTAGCTTCTGATCAAACACAGTAATTACTAAGTTTTTAAATAAAAATTGAAAACCATTTCAGGTATTAATACAATCCTTTTATTTTCTTTCTTTTAAGGAATAATGCTTAAATGGTAATGCTTTAATGCTAAATGCTAATGCTAATGCTTAAATCTTAATGCTTTTAGCCCCTTTTTATTCCTCTTATCCATTCTAAGCAGTAGATTGAACTCAATGGGGCTTTTGTGCTGCTGCTTGATGCTAGTTACATGTTATTGTGAGAAACTAGTTATAGAATTGTTGCTGATATTAAAATTATAGTCCACATCTGTCCTTTCAAAAATCTCTGTTCATGCATTTTGTCCACAATGACATTAGGAAATACTGATTTCATGTGATTCTTCTTATTAGAGTAGCAGTATATTTACAAGATTTCTGCAGAGAAAGTAAATGCACTCTGAGTCTCAAAATAGTGGCGTGAATACTCATGGGTAAAAAAATATGACCACATACACAGGTATGTGAAATTTGCAGCTGATGGCAGATGGGAAAGATCGTTCTGGGTGGTGTACAAAAACATTAATTTAAAATCAACTGGTCACTTGGTCAGGCTAATTTTCACCAGTAGATGATACAGATGTGAACTGATAGACAATCCAAATAGCTGAAAAGCAGCATCATTTGCGAGACAGGTGCCACTATCAGTTAGGAAAACTTGGTATGGATTAGAAATTTGTAATCCTCCCACTTCTGGCTCCAAATGCAGGGAATAATTACCAGTAATGAAAGCACCATTAATGTAGAAAACTGTTTCTGGGTATAAGACATAGTACTGAATAATGATATTTTATCTGCAATACCTTTCAAGTATTCACAAGCCCTTGAACTAAAAAACCAAGTAATTTTGTATTTCAGCTTTCCTCGGGGGATTTATCTGAAGTTCTCATGCTCCTAAAAACTGGCTGGTGCTCCCTTTATTTTCTTGACACCTTTCACTGTGGTAGTTCCTTGAAGACTGAGCCATACAATAAAACAAGATATTGTCACAGAGGAGAACAAAAAAAACACAAGAAAGAAATAGAGCATAACTTATTTAAGAATCAAGTAATATTAAATGTCAGTCTAAGGACTCAGAGTTAACTATTCCTGTCTACCTTTATTCCTTTATGCAATACTTTAAATACATCAGTTTTAAAAAACTTATTAGATAGACCCCAGTTCCCAAGACTGTGTGTATACTGTAGTGTTAATAGGCCACACTGCTGATATGAGTGGGTAGACTGATGTAGCTCTATTGGCCTTCAATTAATTATGAAAGCTAATGATTTAACTCCATAATTTCCAGACCCATGACTAGCTTTCCCATAGACTAGTATGAGAGAGTGAAAAAATTGCTATCTTTCCTGAAAATGAAACCATGGAAATAAAACATAATACCTGCACACTAGTTGAAAGAATATGCTCAGTTCTCACTCAGATTATTTCTGTGTGAGTGTAGAATCATCACCACTATGATGCAATAACATGTCTCCAGCATAGTTGCCAGCCAGGGGGTAGAGAAACAGAGCTCTATGTTTCACAGTAGTTTTAATTGTCATGATTTGGTGAACTAGGATACTCCATTGCACCACTACATTTCCAACTCAGGAGAAGGCAACACAAGGCAAGGCAAGGCAATCATTCTCTAGAACAACTAACTGCAAGTATGCTTATGCAATTACTAGCCTGATGTTGCAACATCCTAGCTTGTTTTCCAAAATACCCACAGCATGTCTGCACTTATCAGTCCCTATCATAATTTAAATGCCATTCTTTCTATCCTACTCCCTTCACCCACTTCATTAGCCTCAATAGTATAGGAAACGTATGCAGAAAACCTAAGCTACTGTTCAGAAATCTTGGGCCAAGCTCCTAAGAATGGTTTATGGAGAACAGCTTACGTGAAGCCTACGCCTTTGAACTTTTCACACTAACCCCGAGTCATCCACAGTGACACAGCAACAACAGTGACCAAATAGTGGTTAGAGTTACTTCAACAGTCTTAGGAAGGGCATATATATATTGAAAATAAAATAGATGGTTGTGAATAACATCCAAGACTCTTACAGTCCTCTTTCTGAGGAATTCACATGGCATGGATTGTGTGTGTGCAGCAGCCTGTTTGTGCTCACTGTTCTGAGAAGTTTAGCACTCACCAGTGCTATCCTGGAAAATATCAGTGTCTTGAAGGAAGAGAATTGTGTGGAGGCTATAAGAAAGCTTGTAAGACTATGCTCTAGGGGAAAGTTTCAAAGTACTTCTCATATCTGGAGGGAATCTTACAAAACCCTCACAAATACCAGGAGATGCACACAGTATTAGAACAGAATGGTGCTTGATAGGATGTCTGTCTGAAATGCAGAGCATGCATTTTGAAACACCAGTGTTCTGTGAAGGGGTATAATACTAGGAATATGCAATATAATCAGCACATAACAATGTCAGGGGTAGGCAACTGAACATCCAACAACTGCCTCGAATCACTTAGTTCTGATTCACAGCAGTATGTTTCAAGCATAGATAATGCTTTACCACTGCCAAATGAGAAGACAGACTGCAAACAAAACCAGTCATATTAATATGAGAAGCCTACGAAGAGAAAAAAATCTCCATAGGCAGCAGACAAGATGTCACTTCCATATTTAACAAAAAGTTGTGTGAGATGAGTGTGTGCCTGAAGGACGCTGGTATCTAATAATAGCATTGCCTCACACAATCTCTTTCTATGGCAAAGGTTTCTGGGCACACCCACATGGGGAGAAATCTGAGCTGAGCATAAACAAGCGAGGCTGGGGCTGGGAAGCAGTGGGAGCATACTGCCTCCCCAAGACAGTCAGCTTTATGGCACTAATGTGGCACCTGAGCTGCATTAAACACTTGGACTAAATTCCACAGAAGACACTGCAGTCTTCTGCAAAGGAGCTTTCTTTGATTCCCCTTTGAAACAGTCTTATGAACACAGGTGTTGAGCTTCTTACAAATCCAAATGAAAAAGAAATCAAGTAGAAAGGCAAAAAGTTTTTAGGCACATGAGAGGTCTAAACTCTGTATGTATGATGAGATGGCTTTACACACATACTCTTTATGTGTGTTGTTAGTTGGGTTTAAAAAGTGTGTATTTGTTTGAGATTTGAATATACTTAACTTTTTTTAATTTTGCTTCAATAAGCACAATTTTGTTCCTATAAGCACCAGAAAATACCGTCCTACCAAAAAACAGGTGCCAAGCTAAGGAAAAGAACTTTTTCCTCATTCAGTTGTGATAAGATACCAGCAAGAAGTTAGATTAAAAAACCTAAAAAAAAAAAACCAAAACCCTGAGGTTATACCAGCAAGATGAGGTGATGTCACATCAGGGTTTCTATATATTCCCCTTTCAAATACTGACTTATGAATAACAGGCCAGAAGTACACTATTCTTAGAACAAATTTAAGGTGTCATGCCTGATAATATTCCTACTTGCCTAAGCACTTTTGAGATCCAGTTATTTGGTATATTTCATCTTATAGACAATGTATTTAAGCTACAGAACAAATGTAGGCTTTGGCTGTTAAAAAATTAGAGGTACACTGACGTATGTCTTGTACATTTATGCTTGGAAATACTGAGAGTGATAAATAGCAAAATATTTGAGGAAAACTTGGCACTTCCTAGAACCAGTTGAGAGCTTTTAAAGTACAGTGCACTGTTTGGAAAAGAATTGCTTGCCAAACTGCAATTTTGCACCGGAAATGTGCTTTTAGCAATAAAATGTTAGTTGGCAAGGCGTTTTGACATCAGATGTGGAATTCCTAGATGGATTTAAAGGTAAATTAATCTAATTAATTACTTGGCAGTCACAGGAGTCTTCTAAAATGCAGGTGTCTTAGGCTGTGTCTGCATTGGATATTTAACTCAGCCTGAAGAATGCAATCCTTGCCTGTGCTGATTAAGAGGTACCAATGATTTGTTCTGTCCTCATTAGGCTGTCCACGCTGTTCTTTCTGTTGTATCACTAGGGGCAGATACTGGGGAGCAGGATGACTGGAGACAGAGAATTGTAGAACTTGGACCAGCCATGTTCTCTGGCTTAGCATGTGCCTGTAAAATACTCACAAGAAAGTAGCTCATCCTAAATCTAAAGAGTCATCTGATGTCAAGATATTACTGAGATATAGTGCTTAGATCATATATTATCAGACATCATATCAATCATTTTTAACCTAGATTCAGCAGCCGGTCTGAGGCTGTTGAGATTTTTGCCCAGCTGTCTGATGCTTCCAGTGATGATATCTGGCACAATCTCATTGGTTTATAGCCACAGTCCATGGCTCTCCAGAGGCTTACAGACAGCTAAATAAAGAAATGTCAATCGGTGCCTGATCGGGGTCAGCTTTGGTCAAGCACCTCTACCAAAAGAACATTTGCTATCAAATACACTAGACAAGGTAAACCATGACTTTAAAATATGTAACCACACTAGTGAGTTGTGGGTTTCCCTTATCCTTATCCTGACTTCTGAGGCTGTGCATGAGGAGAGGCTGCACTGGTTCCTAACAAGTGACTTGTGAAAATTAGTATGATCACAGGAGAAAGGTGAATTTGTTTTTCTGCAAAGCAATGCTCCAGCCCATTATGGGTCTAATTTATAATAAGTTCTGCTCATGTCTTTTGACTACATCTTTCTTGAGATAGCTTTTATATCAAGGAACAGAGGATGTTATCCTATCATGCAATAGAGCACCTGCTGAGTTTTGTAGAACTTTTTAATAGTGATTAAAATAACTCCTTCTAGGGCAGTTTTCTCAATAAGAAATTCACTTGATTTTTATGAGAACTTACTAGTGTAAAAATTGCATTTGGTTTTAAATCCTTTGGCACAGTTTGTGGTCCCTAAAGGTAGCCCATTGCCAGTGCTTAATAAATAAGTATAGGAAACAAAGGTATAAATACAAACACAACTTTTCAGCTTCCAGAAAACTTGTGTGACAGTAATTATTGATCATATGCATGTCTGTTTTGTGAGCTATATATGTTTTCCAAAGTAAAGCCTGAACATAAACACAGTTACCAGAAGATTAAATCTCTTTCTGTATTATTTAAGAAGGGCTATACATACTGCAGTAGTAGGAAATATTTGCTATGGCAATACGTCTGGAGGACACTAGCTCTTATCATACTGTATAGATGAAGACTGAGCTGACACAGACATTGGGCTAAACTGTTACCCTTGATTAGCTAAATATCCAAACTTCACCTCTTCTTCTTTCCTCTAATCATCCAGTCATGCTCCAATACTCTAAGACACAAGTTTAAAGGGATTAATTGTGGTATTCTATGCATTTAGTTTGTTGGTATGTCTAAACATCTTCAAACTCACCCCCAGAAAAAGTAAAATGCACTTCTAGAATAATTAGTTCTAACAGAGAAAAAAGCTGATTCAAATGTGTGAAGATGAATATAAATATTTTTCAGCAATAATTATAATATTACAACTGTGTCCTTGCAGTGTTTCTCATAATTTTATTTTTAATTTCCTTTTATGTACAGCAACATAATTCCAATTAAAAGCACTTCTTTACCCTGACAGCCAGTAAGAGTGACTTGTTAGACAGAATTTCTGTAAAATTAATTTGTTTGTTACTATCAGAAGAATGACTCTATATTAGTTTAATCTCCCTGTGAATTAAAATAAAACTGTTGCCTTTATCTAGTTCTTTGTTCATTTCCCACAAGAATGTATGGACTGAATGCTTACGTTTCTTCTGCAGTTGCAGTAGATAATCACCCATATTTTCTATTTTATTTCTCTCTGCCTCTGTGATAGAGACAGTTCCTTGTTCCTGACAGCTATTTACGTTATGAATAACTGATATTTTAAGAAGTGCAAAAGAAAAAAAAGAAGAAAATACAGTTTATTAAAACCTGACTTATGACCAAAAAAATAAACTAGAACTGCATTGAGAAGCACTTCTCAGTAGTATCTGGCTAGTAGCTAGCTCAGTAGCTATCTGGCTGTCCCAGAAGGCTGATGCAACTTGGATGACACTACATTGCTTGTCAGAGGTAATCTAAGGAGAAGAGAAGCACCTACAGCTTCCTCAGAGTTTTGTTGGAGAGATGAACAGCATCTGTGATAATCAGAGCATTACCATGTTGACAGGATTTTAGAGATTTGACATCATTTTAGAAACCTGTGTTTGCAAGTGTATTTTTCCTTTGAAGGTTCAAAGAACTGCAAATCACTTAAATCAGGTGAGAACACATGCTGTTGAGGACTACTTACTGAGCAGTTCAAAGTACAGGCTGCTTGTTGGTACTAGTCATATCCAGCATTTTTATCTCTGTTGAGCTGAAGGAACAAGAAGCATACAGTATTACAGTAGAACATCTGTCAGGAAGCAAAAAAAATGTTTTTACTAAAAGATAACTGAATTGAGTTAGAACAAGTTGCAGAGACCAGAGACACAAAGAATAAGGGAGATCCCCTTGTTAAGTCACAAGGTTAAGAACAGGCCACCTTCCTTTCTAAACTCCTAATGAATCCTAGGGAGGGCTAAGTCCAATCCTAGTGTTGGGTTTATGTGCAAGGAAATTAACCTGTGTAATAATAATAATAATAATAATAATAATAATAATAATAGTGGGTAGCTACATGGATTAGTGACATTTCATTACTATTAAATCAGCATTATTTCAATCACATACCAAGGATCTGTCAAAGGTAAGGGGTCTCTCCACCTTGGGTAAGAAAGTCTATCCTAGTCTCAGGTAAGGAATTTCAAACTTCATGAGGCACCCATGCTGAAGAGGGGAGTCACCTGGCATGCAGTTCAGCTGCAATTCAGGGAGAGCCCAAATTGGGTCTATCCTGATGGTGATATTTATGGAGTGAAGTAGCTGGCTGCTAGTTAGTAATAAAGACAAGACAGATGCCTTTATTTTGGCTGTACCATCTTGTTCTGTGCTTTAGCTGTCTTGTACTTTTGGGGTTTGAAACCATCTCTGGAAATAGTTTTATGAGGCATTTTCACTCCTTTGTACATGAGCCAGGAGCTTGACAGCATTCAAGTTCACCACAGGGCATGAGGCCTGTTGCTCCATAGACAATCTGAACAAAGGCATGGGTGGGGGTCAAGTGTGTCTGTGACAACCATCTTACATAATATTTGCTGTGATTTTGCTTAATGCACTTTAATGTACTTGATATTTTTCTCTCATATTGACTTAGTGGTTAAGTTTAATAAAAGTCCATGTTTGCATTCAGAAAATAGCTTGCAGTGAGATGACTGTCTATGATTTTGTGGATTTTTTTCATTAAAATAATATGGCTTTTGGAGAAACTAAAGAAAATACTCAGAATTTCAAATCTGCAATATAAATGTTTCGTATGTATATAACAAGGTCATATTTTCGCTCATTATTAGTCCTCCATGGAATTTACATCTGACTAATACAAAAGGCAGCCAGGTTTTCATGTTAGAAGCTAATGATTCCAGTTGAAGTTAACAGCTGAATGAACACGCATACTGCATTTTTTCAAGCAGCTGGAAATCTGCCCAATATACAAGACAGAGCTGTTTTCACCGGCTGTGTATCACTCTGCCTTTCTGGCAATCTGTCCTTCCTGAGCAAGCTAATTGTTAGCCAGCTGTGGCACTTACTGCTGAGCTGGGGCAGCTCATATTAACACACGAGCTAAAGCCTCTCAGTACATGAGATCACAGAGGCAAGAAACAGTGTTCTGGTCCATAAACAGAGTGGTGGACAGAAGAAATTACCTGAGAAGTTTTCGTCACTCACCAAGGAGCAGAACTGCTACACTGTACTACATAAATGTACCAGCTGGCAGAATCAAGGAATAAGAAAGGTCAGTGAAGGCATTTGCATTCCTGAATTACATGGTAAGCATAAGAACTGCAAATCAGAGAGATGTGTTACATTGGAAGTGGCCTTGTTTGACATTATTACATCTGGCAAGCAGCAGATGGGACAAAATAACACTATACCTAAGGACAAGCTGTTATTAAATATTGACCAAAATGTCAGTTCTTTGTACTGTAACCACTCTGGGAAAGTTGAGTTTACCTTCTAACAGAAGGCCAGTTATTGCCTTGCCTAGCAGACCAGATGTTAGTTTTTCTCTTTTCTCTTTTAAATTTCTTACTAACAAGTAATTTTCTACTTCCTTTGCCTTTTGTGATCATATTGCCAGGCATCTGTTACATAATTCATAGTGTACTAATGAGAAGAGTAGTAATATGGTTAAAATCCCTGTACTTTACCTCAATGGAAAAATCCACAAGCCATAGGAAAAGTACTTAAGAGGAGAAATATAAGAATGCATAACTTCTAAGATGCAGCTGCAGTTCACAGATACAGGGCTGTGGTAGCAGATCTTGGTTCAACCCCAAAGAGTCACATGTGATGCCTTTGTAGTCTCTTTCCAGTTAAGTACTCCAAATAATCTGTAAAAGTTTTCCAGAACACTGGAAAGCAGGAAAGAAAAGAATTATGAATGGAAAGAGGGAAATTGCTAAAAAGGATTTGATAATAATATATGATGTTTTGATCTAATTGTGATTAAGACACATACACAAAAGCATTTCTCATTATTTTCCTACTAACACATCTTTATGACTGCTTGAAAAGTAAACCACCTAGTAGAAGGCCTTATTTCCGACAATTTCCAATCCACTTATTGAAAAAATAACTTTTTAATGAAAAAAAGAATGAGGCAGAGGAGGAGAGGGGAGTGAGGGGATGGGAAGAATGGGAGGTGGGAGGAGAGGAAGAGAGTGAGGGAAAGGGTGGAGGTGCAGCACACTTAGAAATTTATCATATGCCAGAAGATATTGTAACCCAGAAACCTGTCATCAAGAAAGACAAGAGCTCATAATCAGTTTGGCAGAGCTGAGTAGCTTGAGAATGGTCCAAGCAAACCTTTGTGAGACTGTGTGTCACCAAACCTCTCAGGCAGGAGATGCGAGAAGACTTGCACTGGTTTTGATTCAGTGCTCGTGCCCTGGGTTTGTGTGGCCAAGCTTTGGTATGGGGGGAGGTGCAGTCACTTCTGTGAGAAGCTGCTGGAAGTTTCCCCCGTGTCTGGCAGATCCAACACCATATGTCTCCAAGACAGACCCACTACTGGCCAAGGCTGTGCCAATAAGAAATGGTGGTAATGCCTCTGTGGTAACATATTTAAGAAGGAAAACAACTTATTGTGCAGATGTAATTGTGGACAGAGAAGGGAGGGGTGAGAATATGTGAGAGAAATGAGAATATGTGAGAAGAACCATTCTGAGGGCACCAGAGTCAGTGAAGATGGAAGGGTAGAAGGTGCTTAAGACACTGGAGCTGACATTCTCCTGGTGAAGCAGCTGTTCCCAGAGGCCCATGGAGATCCATGGGGATGTAGAGATCCACCCGCATCCCGTGGAGCAGCCCCACGCTGGAGTAGGTAGATGCCTGAGAGGAGGCTGTGACTCTGTGGGATGCCCATGCTGAAGCAGGGTCCTGGCAAGGACCTGCAGACCTGTGGATAGAAGATCCTGTGCTGGAGCTGTTTTTCTGGCAGGACTTGTGATCCCAGGGGGGACTGATGCTGTAGCAGGCTGTGCCTGAGGGACTGCATCCTGTGGAAGAGTGACCCACATTTCAGTGGTTTGTGGGGAACTGTTGCCTGTGGGATGGACTCACACTGGAGAAGTTCATGGAGAGCTGTCTTCTGTGGGAGGGACACCAGAGTGGAGCAGGGGAACAGCACAGAGCCTGTCCCTGAGCAGCAGCAGAAACGTCATGAACTGACCATTCCCTGTCTCCTTATGCTGCTGAGCAGGAAGAGGGAAGGCTGGGAGGGAGGGAAGTGTGTGGGGGAAGGTGTTGCTAAGGTCTTTTTTTATTTCTCATTATTGTGCTCTGATTTTGTTAGTAATAAATTCAATTAATATCTGTAATTCAAGTATGTTTTGCTTGTGACAGTTTTTGATGAATGATCTCTCCCAGTCCTTAACTCATAAATGCTTTGTTATATTTTCTCTCCCCTGTCCAACTGCAGAAGGGAGTGAGTGAATAGCTTTGGTGGGTGACAGCTAGAGTCAACCAATTACAAAAAAACTTCAAATGAATGCTACTAACATTTAGACCTTCTCATTCTTCCCAGTCTCCAAGGCAAGACTCATGTCCAGCCAGGTGTGGTATTCAGACAGATATATATAAAAATGTGAACTGTGGCAAATTCCTGTGGTCACCAAAGTCCAGTTCTTAGCTAAAAAAAGGCAATCATGTTACAGAATTATTTCCATTTGTGTGAAGAAAATTTTTCTGCAGGAAAATATGGATTAAGTCTGTTTCTTTCCTCTGTAATTTTTTTTCAATTAGTACTATTACTCTTTGAAAATAATTTTATACCAGCTGTGCCATATGAAATATATTTACTTACTTAATTTACTAGTTACGCTAAGGTTGAAAGTGACCTTAAAGATCATCCCGTCCCAACTCCTGCTGCCATGGGGAGGTACACTTCCCATATACCAGTTTGCTCCAGGCCTTATCCAACCTGGCCTTGAACAGTGCCAAGGCTGGGACACCCACAACCTCCCTGAGCAACCTGTTTCAGTGTCTCATCTCCTCACAGTAAAGAATTTCTTTCTAGTATCTAACTGAAATTTCCCCTCTTTCAGTTTGTACCCATTACTTCTTGTCTTATCACTACACTGCCTTATGAAGAATCCCTCTCCAGCTTCCATGTAGGACCCTTGAGATAATGGAAGGTTGCCATGAGGTGTCTACACAGCCTTCTCTAGATGAACAGATGCACATTTCTTAGCCTGTCTTTCTGAGGGAGGTGCTCCAGTCCTCTTATCAACTTTATGGACCTCCTCTGGACTTATGCTGAGGACTCCAGAGCTGGATGCAATGTTCCAGCCGGGGTGTCACCAGAGCAGAGCAGAGCAGAGCAGAGCAGAGCAGAGCAGAGCAGAGGGGCACAGTCCCCTCCCTTGCCCTGCTGGCCATGCATCCTGGTTTGGATCCCACTGCCTTTCTGGGCTGGGAGTACACATTGCTGGGTCAGGTTGCATTTTTCGTCAACCATCACCCCCAAGTCCATCTTCTCAGAGCTGCTCTCAATCACTTCTCCACCCAGCCTGTAGCTGTGGCTGGTATTGCTGTGACCCAGGTGTAGGACCTTGCACTGCAAAATAAATAACCTAACTTTCACCTTTGATATTTCAGGAATGCTTTGGCTTTTAATGATGATTCACCAATAATATAATTAGGAAATGTCAGAGTTTCTTATGAAAAAAATCTTCTCTCTTTTCCACCCTTCTTCTATTACTAGAAAGGCAGCAGTTATTTTGACTGCAATAACACATATACTGTTGCAGTTTTGTAATTACAGAAGGATACTTCCTCCCCTCATAATACCACAAATCAATTTAGGAAATCAGAAGATGACCATATGAGATTACAAAGAAACAGGGTTTTCTTTGTTTTTTTTATTCAGTTAAAACAAATATTCAGACTCCATTAGAATTACTGGAAAAAAATGTCAATTAAAGACATAAAGGGTATTACATGCCTTGAGTCAAGTAAATTTATGGTCATAAATGAGTAACTCCTGGAAAACAACCATCTGGACTCAGGACCAGAAATTAAAAGGACATTAAGCTCTGGTACCCGAAATAATGATGTTTTACTGAGTCAGTGTAAAAGGCAAAGTGGCAGTTCATAAGGGAATGTAATTTTGTGAGTGAAAGAGTGATAAACAAATTGGTTAATGTGTTAAAGAAGTTTGCAAGTTGCAGTCTTGAAAAATAAATGTATCTATACTTTCTTGTTTATTTTTATGACCAGAGTTATTCTTCAAAGCTGGATTCAGTCATCAGAGACTTGCACATATTATGCTTTTTTAAGCAGTAGGAAAGTCTGTGCCAGGAACCTCTGTAGTGGTCCACAATCCAGACACACTCTAAAATCCTACCAAAATCTTCTTTGTGACAGACAGAAAGCAGATTCATAATCCCAGCCACTACTGTTGTGCTGCTGGTCAGCCAGCTTTCCGGCGGCCTGTGGGTAGAAGTGTTGTTGAGGAGAAGAAAGGTGCAGTGTGGATGCAGAACATACCTTCCCTTCAGCAGTGCTGGATCACTCTGGTGCTAGATACAGCACATCCATGCTGGAGCAGGTGGGTATGTCTGAAGGAGGCTGTGACCTTGCAAAAAATCTGCAGTGGAGCAGGCTCCAGGCAGGACCTGTGGCCGTGTGGAGAGAGGAGCCCATGCTGGAGCAGGTTTGCTGGCAGAACTTGTGACCCCATGGTGGAGCCATGCTGGGGCAGTCTGTTCCTTAAGGACTGCATCCCATGGAAAGGACCCGTGCTGGAACAGTTCATGATAAACTGTAGCATGTGAGACATTAATGAAGAACTGTTTCCTCTGCAAGGGACCCGAGGCTGGAGCAGTGAACGGCGATGAGGAGTCCTTCCTGTGAGGAGGAACAAGTGTAAGAGATGTGTGAAGAACTGACCTCAGCCCGCATTCCTCATCCTTTTGTGCTTCTAGGGAGTGGAGGAGGTGGAGAAAATAGGGAGTGAAATTAAACTCAGGAATGAAGGAGGGATGGGGGAAGGTGTTTTAAAATTTGAGTTTATTAGTCTTTATCTTACTCTGATTGGCAATCAATTAAACAAATTTCCCCAATTCAATTCTGTTTTATTTCTGATGATAATTAGTGAGTGATCTCTCCCTGTCCTTATCTTGACACATGAGCCTTTGGTTCTGTTTTCTCTCCTTTTTTGAGAAGTTGGGAAGTGATAGAGTGGCTTTGATAGGCACCCAGCATCCAGACAGGGTCAACCCACCACACTGGCTACTGAAAAGTGGGGACGCATCTGTATACACTTGAGATCCCCTCTTCCAGGCAGCTGCATGATGGCCACAATTGTGACAGTTTGGACAGAGCTCTGAGCAGCTTGATCTAGTTGAAGAATATCCCTGCTCAAGTGTGTTGCAGGGCTGAATTGGACTAGATAACCTTTAAATATTCCTTCAAACCTAAACTATTCAAGTGATTCAATACCTCATGTTGTGTTGTTGAAGAAGAAACTCTAACCTGAATTCTTCCAAAGAATTCAGTATCATTTATGTTTCAAGAGGAAAGTATACAACACCCTAAAGAGGAAAGTATACAACACCCTAAAAAAATATTTTTTTTATATTTACTAGGCCACTGCATTTCACCATTCTTTATTAAAAGTGATCACAGACACCAGCTGACAGACATCTTCCACTTGAATTTGCAATTAATGTTTTTTAGGGAGATAGCAAGGGCCACCAACACTTTTTCTCAAAAAAAAAAAAGGTTTCTTTGCCAAACATGGACTGTTAAGAAGTCCTCAGTGGATAAACAGCAGCTTCTTGTCTCTTTGTGGTTTGAACTATGAATATTCTTCAAAAATTGGTGAGCTCTGGGGGCTTCAAGGGGACAGTGATGTGGTAGATTGACCTTGTCTGGGACCTAGGAGCCCACCAAGCTTCTCTATGATTCTCCTAAGCACAGTGGGAGCAGAAAGAAAATAAGATGGGAAACAAACTCTCTTCAGTAGAGATAAAGTCAGTTTAATAAAACAAGAGATAAAGTCAGTTTAATAAAACAAAAGAGAATGTGCAAGCAAAGGGGAAAAAAAACCTGAAGGATTTTATTCTTTATTTCCCACCAGCGAATGATATCCAGCCTCTTCATAGGAAGCAAGGCTTCAGCACACACAGCAGATGCTCCAGAAGGCAAACACCATAAGCAATGGAGGCTGCACCTTCCTCCTCCTTTCCCTTAGGTTTTGTGCCTGGACAGACATCCTGTGATGTGGAATACCCCTTTGGTCAGTTTGGGCTGGCTGTCCCAGCTATGTGCCCTCCCAGGATCCTGCCCACCCCCAGCCTCCTGGCCTGTGAGGGGTGGAATGTTGGAGAGAGAGAGGCTGGTGCTGTGCCAGCACTGCTTAGCAGCAGCCAAGGCACTGCTGTGCTGTCAACACCTTTCCAGCTACTAATGCAAAGCACAGCACTGTGAGGGCTGCTGTGGCAAAATTAACTCCCCCTCAGACAGACCAAATGTAAGTGTAAAGGCTGAAACAGGTGTGTGCAGAAAAATCCCTGGCATTTGGGTAAGTTATATTATTTGTGTGATTACATTATCCTAACTGAGAAGTCCGCCATTTGACTGCATTTGAACAATCTGATTCTGTTTAAAGCTCCTTTTATGGTTTCCAAGCATGCTAAAATGCAAATCTGCATCTGGATTACTTGCAAGGCAATTGCAAAATCTCTCATTATGTAAAATAGCCACGTTTGGACATCCATAAGCCAGTAGACACTAAATGGGAGCAATTAACCTTATATTGAGTCCAATGGAATGAAATTTCAGAGAGAAGGACAGTGACTCAAGGCATAGGAGTAATTTATTAAAGAATCAGAGCTTGAAAGAGAGAATCAGAGCAAGAATCTTGGTTGCCTTGCGGCATGTGCCAGTGTACAAGCCACCAAACTATCTCCCTCTATGGAATCAGAATTTCAGGCTTCAGCAACTATTGTGTGTATGTTTCCATTGTAGGAGCTGGATTATTATGAAACTGCTCAGTATTTGATTTGGGTACAGATTATTCTCCTCCTTTGTACAAGCTACAGAAGAAAAATTACCTACAAAATGCACCTGTAGGAAATGTAGGTGTTGAGAGGCCAAGTCCTTTTTGTCAACACCGTGCAATCAGAAGCTACAAACACAGTTTGTGTTCCTGATGGATATTCAGAACCTGACAGGAAAGCTGTGAATCAGGAAACTTGTGAACCAGAGAAGGACCACAGGAGCTGTTTACTGCACAGTAGACCACCTAGACAGACAAAGACGTTGTAATTGACTGTTGCTGTCTCTCAGAGGCTGAAGCAACACTTGACACAGATTATCTGGAATAGCAGTCTTCTTCATTAGATCCACAAAGAGCAAGAAATCAACAGCAAAATCTGCAGGCCCATCTTCCAATAGTAGTATGAGGGTACATGTATGGCCAATCTGAAATATCGAACTGCAGAATTGTTCCTCTTTCTCTGGTAACTAAAACCTCATGAAAATGAGGTAGGACAAGACCTCTGAGAGTCATTAATTCATTGTTCTGCTTGAACTAGGGAAATGTTAAAACATAACCAGTAGCATAATAAATACTCTGTCTGCACGTTAGAGTCAAAGTTACATGCAGAAACTTAATTCAATGTCTTACTTGCAGTTGTTATGATTTAGCCTTTAATTACAGAATTATGCTTTGTGTTTTCATAGAATCCAGACTCAATTACAGCACTAGCTGTATGGATTGCTTGTTGGAAACCTGTGTTCAATATTACCTTCCTTTTCTGCTTCATACAGACCAATTTGAAAATAAGATTATGAAATTTCTCACATCTCTTGTCCCAGTAGTTGCCACTAATGTATTTCAGAGGTATGATTACTTGCCCAGTTGCTGAGGCTGTACTCACTGTGCTGCAGTGTCTGCTTCAGCCTTTCAGAGGAATGTTTATGGGTGCATGTGTTAATTTCCTGGAGTCTCTGTACTTAAGCTATACCTCAATTCCCTGCAATTGGTCAAGGCAGTTAAATATTCTTTAGCATTAAGAACTGTCTATGCTTCTAATTCTCTGCTGAGAACCTCATTATGAAGAAATCTCTCCAATCTTTGACCAGTGAAAGTTGCTCATTAATAACTGATGAAGAGGAATTATCCTGATGTTCTGATATTATTCTGATAATTTTCTTGGGAAGTACACAGGTTGATGCCTGTAAAGTACTGTTTCTTCTTCATTATCATATTGAAAAAGTAATTAGGTATTCTGAGCCTGATGTGAACAAGAGTTAAAAGGAATGGAGAATTTTTTGCCAATTTTTCAGCAAATCTGGGAGCTCTTTGTCAGTTTCCAAATTGCTGCTTCCACACATTCCAACAATATGATGTGAGACCCTTTAAACCAGATCTGTTTCCTAATTGGAAAACCTATTTAGTCCACAGAAACTAGAAATAAGTTCAGAACAAAGGGGAAATTTTTTATAAATTCATTTAATTTTTTGTTATCAGAAGGCTCTGGAATTTAACTGTAATGATTTTAAAATTACGGTTCCTGAACAATGGACCTAAAGCAATGCAACAGTACCACTGCCAGCAGGATCTCACATCTTTTCCTGTGCCGTATCAAAAATTTCCCTCATTATTGAATCCAGGGGTCTGTTCTTTCCCTGCACAGTTTCTGGTGCCCCACTCCTGTGCTCCTGACACATGGCAATATGGTTAGCATGATTAATGCCATTTAATATGGCAAAGAGCTGATCTTGTGACTGAGTGGTCACATGTCAGCTCCCTTCCTCCCCTTTATCAGCTCTTGAAGATATCGCACACCAGGCAGACTTACCCACCTCCTTATCATCCTCAATGTTCCCGGACACCAACCCACCTTCTTACCTCCTTACAGCCTTGAAGGTCTCAGGCACCTGGACAAACAAGTTGTGATGACTCAGTTACAGAAAAATGAAACACAACATCACAGAGAGAGAGCACTCTGTAAAATGGAGAAGTTATGAGCCCTAAGTGGGACTTGGCCCACAGCAAAACCCATGATCCCCCAGTGGCCAAGGATTCCTCCACTGTTGTCTGCTTCCTCTGAAGATTAGCTATAGATTATGATTGTTTTATTTACACTGCAAGCCAACCACCCAATCTGCAGAGAGTCCAGGTGATTAAGAAACATCAGTTGTGGTTTCAAATTTGGTGCTATGATACTTATTAATTCGTGCTACACTAATGCCAGTTACAAAAAAATCCTTTGCTACTGTGATCATAAAATTCTATACTATGCTGATCATAAAATGATGTTTTTAAAAAATAGATCTTTAATTGTAATTACAATCTAGTGCCATCATTCTACTGAGGTTCTCTAAAGGAATCAGTTTGTCCTTACAGTTGCAGTTGCTAAGTAGATTTATAGGCCATTTTCAATTTAAGTGGCATCTCAGTGGGGTAGCAATCAGGCATATTCATATGGAAAATGGTCCTGTTGCACCAGTGAGGGCTTTTGGTCAGTGTCCTGCCTTATGCAGCACAGGAACACAAGGACTGGAAAGAATATGGATAGGAGAGCAGCTTCCTTTTAGGTTGAACAGAACCTCCAGCTATCTCTGGACCACTGTCTTGCTGAAAGCTGGGCCAGTCTAAATCTGGCTATTCAGGACCCTCTCTATTTGAGGTCTCAATTTCTGACAATGGAGATCTCATTACCACTCTGTACCAGTGCTCAACTTCTCACTGCGCAGGAGGCCCTGTCACTACCCAAAGGTTCTGTGTTGCACTGGAACTCAGAGCAGGAAGGTCAGAATCCTGAGATAATTTCACATTGCAATGTGCAATTGCAGAAAAAAAAAACAAAACCAAAAATGAAAACAAACAACCAAACAGCAAAACAAAACCAAAAAACAACAAGGGAAAGTGCTTGCACCAAAATGACTCCTTGCACCAAAGAGCTCCCATTTATCCAGTTGAATTCAGGCTAATTCAAGGCCCTAGACAAAATCTGCAATCTGTGGAGAACCCTGTGCTGTTACAGCTTCCTCTTTGCCAGAATTTGCCATTGTCTGAAGAGTAGCTGGGATTGAAGTACATAATTCCAATGGCTACACTTTACCTGTGCTCAAAGCAAATCTATGACGCAGATCATAGTGGTTACTTGAGCCGGAGCTTTCCAGAGACACACTGAAAAATGCAAGAAAATGACAAATGGAATGTCTGCAAGCACCCTGTACTCTAAATCCAGCTGGCTTTATGAAGCTGCTTTTGCAAATTCTGCAGGATATCTGTAGGTGACAAAGCCCTTCAAAATCTCATTTTGAACAGCCCACGTGATTTAAGAAAACTAAAGATGATTGATATGAACTTGTTCTTGGAGGCAAAGAGATCATCACAAAAGTAGAATTCAAGAGGAGTGTCTGGTTAGGTTTTTTTCCCTGCAGCATGAGAATATGGGACAAATTGTTTGGACATAAATAACTAATACATGCTCACAGCATAAGAATTTCTCCTTTCTTGGGAATAAACTAATTGCAGGAAGATGTCACCCTGGAAAGTAGAAAAATCAGAACCTCCTAATAATCCTATATTTAGTCATACATATGCACAAGAAGGAAAATGTTTAGCATTTTCATAGCCTGTGACAACAAATTGATCTCTAATCATTACCTGGGTATGATTTGTGTGATGCAACATACACAAATAGGAGGAATCCAAATATGTTATGGATGCTACATATCCTTTCTGAACTATCTGACACTAGTCACCAGGAAAGAAGTGCCTCAAGAAAGAGAACATTCCTCTGTTTTGTGATGGCTGTTATTAACATGGTGAATGCATTTGATTTTGTTTTTGTATAGCCTAAAGCCATACTAACCAGAGGGATTATCTGCTTTTATCTTTCTTGTGGATATCTGTGAACTGGTTGATCAATACTAAAAATTTTGGACTTGTTTTTCTGCAAGATAACTGTAAAGTTAGACTTGGCAGCACTGCTTGAGTGTTTATTAATACAGAAAGTACTTTGATCTGCATGTTACCTGCTACTTTTTCATGTTTACCCTAATTTGAAATGCACTGCATGTACTGCAACTCTTATTACACATGAAAATCAGAAGTAAGAGAGGAAACAAGACCTTATAAATTCCAGAGTAGATGCTACTTAACTTCATTATTTAATTGAATTAATATTATTAGGAGTGTGAACAATTAGCACGAATTAGTAACTTGTGTATGATGATATGTCTGTATCAAAATGTAAGTCTCTTTTTTACTAATTCCTGAAGTTGAAACAAACTGTAAATAATTTCTACTTCAAGAGATGCAGATCTGAGAAGAAGTAGATATTCTATCAGATCATAACATTTTAGGATTTGTTATTTCACAGAAAAAGCTCACTTTCACCATCACCCCTTTATCCTTATGTTTGGCAAAAAAGTATGTTGGAAACCTGCCAAGCAGAACTCAAAAATGTGGTCAAAGTTCTGAAAAAGACAAAGCCTGTTTCCTTCAAAAATCTGTGTGCAAATGACTCAGAGCAGGGACTAGGAGTCCTACAGGTGTAGATGTACCCTGCATGAACATCCTGAGATTGGAAAGCATCTTGTGCACATGCAGAAGTGTTGTGGGCCTTGCAGATTTATATTGGAACAATCTCTGAGATTAGAGAGACAATGGAATTCTTGATTTTACTTCTCTGCTATGCCTGTTTTACAGACTATTATGTCCTCATTTGTAGGTATTTATCCTGGTTTGGGTTTTCCTAGGGTTATCCAGTACACCCATAGTTCCTATCCTCTCACACTGCTGGGTGGCAACTTAAGAGAAATTCTGAAGTATTAGAGAAGCTTCCCTGCATCCATGTGCTTTTGCTCACTTGTCACCTCACAAGCTGCCTGTAAATGCAGGAAGAGAACGTGGTTCCTCACTGTGCCACAAGGGACAGTGTCAGGCTGAGTTTGGAGCACTCCTGGGGCTTTCTTGCCCCTCCCATGACTGGCAGAACAGGAATTAGGAATCTGCTAGACTTCTGGGTGATGAGATCCTTTGAGTTTTAAAGAAAATGAGACTCATCTTGCTTCAGGGCAAAAAATCGCTCTCATACAAAGGGCCTAGAATATACCATTCCTGAATCAGCAGCTACTGGAGCCTTGCAACCCCCTGAGAGACCCAGGTACTAGCCAGTCAAGAAACAGGACACTGCTCTGGCTCAGGCTGAGAAGCTGCTCTGAGAAAAAAAACCACTGTAGTCAGACAGGATGAATATGCTGAGCAGAGACAGGAGACCAGCATTAAGGATGTAAAAAGAAAAATTTGCTGATGACAGTAAAGGGAGCATGCAATGCTCCTTTCCAAACAAGCTGATGAAAGTGCTGCAGGAAGGCATTACAATTGAAGCCTGTGCTTACAGGGGAGGAGGTTTGTTCTCAGGAGCTCACTAAAACATACAGACATCAAACTGCAAGGATAGTGCCCAAACTCAGAGAGAATAAGGCTTCCTATAGAGAATGTGTAGCCAAGAGCAAGGTTAAAAGGGTCCATAAAACCAGATAAAAACTTTGTTGTGTAAATCCAGTCCATCTTTAGTTCATAAAGATAATTAACTCATGAATATAACTGAGTCCATTTTGCCCTCATAATTCATGACTGGTGGTGGGTGTGTAAATACACTACAGGTATGTGTCTGACATTCAACAATGCCAACAGGGAGCTACATAGGTGTTTGCTAAAATGCAACAGGGCAATACACAGATGACTTGTAGTAATAAGTAGATAAAGGTTTCCTCTTCTCTTTCCTCCACTATTCTGATTATAAAAAGGTTAAAAGAGCTCCACCTCCAAAATTATTAAAAACAACAGTGCAAAACATGACTGTGCCTGACATCTTCACATCCCTCTCCAAATAGTGCATGACATTGCCTTTCTCATCTTCAAAATAGGGTTGCATCTCAAGTCTAATTTTTGGCCACCCTTCTGTGCAGAAAGCATGTTAGGGAAGACAGATGTTAACACTGTGAGCACCCACCCCTTCCTTCTTCTCCCCCCAGTTTTATATGGTGAGCATGATGCCATATGATACGGAATATCTGTCTGGTTGGTTGAGGTCAGCTGTCCTGGCTTGTGCCATCCCAAGCTTTTGTGCACCCCAAGTCTGCTCGCTGCTGGGGCTGTGTGAGAAGACCAGGCCTTGGCTCTGTGTAAGCACCTCTC